>JAHSUH010000431.1:0-38749 GCA_025388415.1 Cynanchum wilfordii
CTTCGGAAAAATTCTTTTCCCCAATTTAATGAATTCCTCTATTCTTTCCCCTTTGGAGACCTTTTTTTTTTTTTTTTTTTTTTTGGGAGGTGAGTTTGATTGCTGAGTGCGTTTTATTGTTCCCTCGTTGTGACCTCCATTGACCGTGCCGGACGTTTGACGTGTCGGGGCTGGGGGTGGGGTTCGGGAAAAGGAGCACGAGATAAGGTAAGGTGGGAAGGAGTATTATTATTATTGCTCCTCCTCTGCATAATCATAATCGTATTAATCGTACGAAAAGGGTTAGAACGTTTTACCAAGAAAAAAGAGAGAACAATGCGGACGCGTAGGGAAGGGAAGGGGTTGGCCCAGCGACGACTTCGCGGGACGCGCATCAAGCGCGGGCTGAGCGACCTGCACGACCTCGACGCCCCGGCGGTAAAGCCGAGGACGGAGCCCACGGCAACCCCCGACGAAGGCCCCCAAGCGGCTGAGGAGGCATCAGCCCCAGCGGGAGGGGTGCATGGGGTGGTTTTCGGCCCCCATTGGGGCCTCCTGGCGGCGGGTGAAGGCGGACCTTTTTGGGCCCAACGCCACCCCCGAGGAAAGGCAGCGGGCGCTGGACGGGATGGGGCTTTGGCGGGCCCGCTCGCGCCGCCATCGCCCTTTGCCGGCCTACGTCGAGTCCACGGAGCTGCTTATGCGGGTGGTGGTGCGGGACGAAATGGGGACGGGCACCATGGCCAAACCAGCGACGACGACCACGCACGAGCTCGCGCGGGACTACGGCGCGGCCATCTCGCGCTGCGTGCACGTCATGACGGGCTCCTTCGCCGATGGGGAGGGCGGGCAGACCTACCGCCAGCGCGCCCGCAAGGTCGGCTTCCCGGAGGAGGCGGTGGAGGTTCGACAGCGAATGGCCCATGGCGGCGTCCCGGGGATTACGAAGATGCGCTGGGTCTGCGGGCTCCTCCTGCAGTACCTCTTTCACCATTATTGGACAGAGCAGGAGCGGCAAATCAGGCTGATGGAGGCCTCGTTTTCTTCTCCCTTTTCCGCCGGCCCCGGCCCACGGCGGGCGAGGACGAGGGCAAAGAGCACGACGCCACGGGAGGGGGGGGGCCCGCCAGCATTGCGGACATGAAGGCGCTGCTGGAGGAGCTGAGCGGGGGCAGCGACGCGGACGAGGATGTGGGCGGGCCGGCGGACAAGCAGCCCGCGGCCGTGCACCCAACGGCGTCTTTGCTGGAGATCGAACGCCAGGACGCGGGCGCTGGGACGTCGACAAGGGTTGGTTTATGGGTGCTCTCTTAGAAAAAGGACCCTGGGCTCGTCGAACACTCATGACGAGGGAGGGGGGGGGGCCGCACGAAGGATGATCCTTTATGGAATGTTGTGTTAAATCCTCTATATCATCTTCATTGGTGAGGTGGCATTATTATTATTATTATTATTGCTTTTTTCCTTTCTTTGCGATCCTATGTGGGTGTGGGTGTGGGGGGGGGGGGAGGGAGGTATGCTTTATTAAAGATGACAATCATCGTCCTATTGCCCTTCAACACGATTCTCCAATTTGTCAACTATAACTAAATAAATCTGAAAACAAGCCCCTATTCAAGGATTTTGACGAATGGCAATGGCGGAGGAGGGGTGGTAAGAGTGGACAAAACTACCTGGTTTTGTTGGTATTACACTGGGAAATCAGAGTTGTCTCGCACTTTTTTGTTTTTTTATTGCTGATATGCATGCTACACAGGCTCCTCTTTCTATCCGATTCATTTTCTTGTCTTTTTTTCCCCCCTCCCGCACTAGGCTCTCCCGGGAGATCGTAAAAATCTCGTTTGACCGAAAAGTTAAGCGAACATCGGATTCTATTATTATTATTATTTTTTATTATTATTATTATTATTTCGGATCACTAATTGATATTGCCGTTTATTTACGCCTTTTGCGCCGTTCGATGGAGCTCTTTCTAGAGACCACTGAGCATGTGCTCACGAGCATGGCGCTCGATGACGTCCGAGGGCGGCTTATCCTGACAAGCGCCTCCACCGGCGATGTTTTGCAGTGCCCCACGGACGGCGCTGCGGGGGATTTAACGGTAATCGCGCGCACCGAGGACGCCCTCGGCGGGGTCGCGGTGGACCCCGACAGCGGGGACCTCTTCCTGACCTTTCCCTTAGCGCGCTCGGTCGAGCGGCTGGCCGCCGAGCCCCCCCACGAGCGCTCGCCGCTGTTCACCGGCGGCTTTGGGGGCCGCCCCTTCGACGCGCCCGGCGCGCTCGCGATTTCGCCGGCGACGGGCGCGCTTTTCTTCACCGACGCCGGCGGCGAGGGCGACTCCTCGCTGACAAACCCCGTCGGCGCCGTCTACCGCGAGGTCGACGGCGGGGCCCACCAAATCGTCCCGCTCTGCGCTGCGGGCCTTCAGCAGCCCGCCGGCATCGCCGTCGCCCTCGACGGCTGCGTGTTCATCTGCGAGCGGGCCGCCAATCGGCTCCTTCGCTACGTCCCGCGGGGAGCTTCCTACGTGGGCGCCGTGTTTTATCGTTTTCAGGGCTCCCTGGGCCCCACCGCGGTCGCCGTGAGCCCCCAAGACGGCAGCGTCTTCGTCGCGCTCTACGAGCCGACGGCGCTTTGCGGGGCCTATCCGTCGCCCCCGCGACACGCCCGGGGGGGAAAAAAAAGACGAGGAGGAAAACGACCCCCCGGAGGGCGTCGTGGTGGTCCTGGGGAGGGACGGCCGCGAGAAGGGGACGATTGGGGTGCCCGGTTCGCAGCTCCGCGGCGTTGCCGTTAGCAACGATGGCGCCACGGTTTACGTCCTCCACACGGACGAGGCCACGAGTGTGTCGAAGGTTTACCGCTTTAAGATCTTCTAGGGGGGAAAAAAAAAAAACGGCAAACCAAAAAAAAGAAACACACGTAGGAAAAGAAGGGAAAAGAGGGGAGGGGGGGGGAAAAAAAGAAATAGAAAGAGAAGGTTTAATGGCCCATAGGACCGTAATCTTCTCCCCTTTCTCTCTCTCTCTCTTCATTGTTCCCCCCTTTTGGGATCCCCGACGGCTTTGCAGAGGAGGGGCAAATGTGTAGATCAGCTAACAACCACATGGAGGTGGTGGATGTAAGGGAAGTTGTCAATTAGAGAGAGGGGGAGGGACAACAACAGCGGTTGGGGTGGGATAAAAGACACGCTTCTCTTTTCCTTCCTCTTGGCCTTAGAAAAGAAAAGAAAAAGAGAGGGCGCTCTATCTTTTTTTTTTTTTTCTGTTGCTATTCTCTTCCCCCCCTACTGGAAGTTATCAATACGTACTAAAAAATATTTTTTTGGGTTATATTTTGTGCTCTTTCTCTTTCTCTTTCTTTTTTTTTTTGACACCTTTACAGTCTAGTTTTTATACCCTGGTGGAAGGGGGTGACACAAAAAAAAAAAAAAAAAAAAGGAACCCCCTAACAAAGTCGTTTCTTTTTTTTCTTTTTTTTTTTTTCTTTTTTTCTTTCGACCCTTTGCGGGAATCAGAATCATGGAGCGTCCCATGCGGGGAAAGCGCTCGTGGTCGGCTTGTGGGGGCCAGGGCCGCTCGCGGCCGCCGACGCCGTCCCTTTCGGCGCCTTGTCCTTCCAGCGGGGACGGGGGCAGGCGGCGGGGCGCGCGCGCGGAGCCGGCGCAGGTGCCGATCACGCGCATCACCCCCCACGCGGCCGCGCAGGACCAGCCCGCGCAGCACGGCGTGAGCGTCGTCCGCTCCGGCGCTCTCCGCGGCCGTGGGCGGGGGGCAGTATTCTCTTTTTAGCAGCGTCCAGAAGCGCGGCGGGGCCTTCACGAGCTCCGAGCGGGAGACCTACCACCAGCTCAACCGCACCCGCGCGGTGCATCGCCCGGCGGACCTGCCCCGCCCCTCGGCCGCCGCCCCGACGGCGAGCAGGGCCGCCCTGGTCGAGTCCTTCGCCGCGGCCGAGGAGCGGCGCCGCCGGGAGGACCTGAACAAGGCAAACGCCATCATGCAGGCGGCGCGGGGGCAGCCATCGAGGTTCGCCTTCGACTCCGATGACGAGGACCTGAGCTAGGGAAGGAACGGGTGGTTAGGGGGAAGGAGAAGGGAGGGATTTCTTTTTTTTTTTTTTTTTGTTGTTGTTGTTGTTGGGGCCGCTCTCCTTCTCGTTGCGTGGAGGAATGGGGAGCGAGCTCGCTTATGCTTATTGGGACTCTTTGTTGATCATCTATATATTCTTAAGCGGTGACTATCTATCTATCTATATCTATATCTATATATATATATGTAAATATATAAATATGACTACGACTGTATCTTTCTTGGGGGAATTTTTTTTTTTTTGGGGGGTCCTTCTCATGGCTCGCTTTAATAAAATCTTAAAACTTTTTTTTTTTTTTTCCGCCCCACCTAATTGCGCCAAAAAATTAACTCACATCTAGGAACACAAGGAAAGTCTTTTGTCAAAAACCTTTATCTTCATTTATTCATACATTGACCATCATCATCACCCACAGATGCTTTTAAAAATTTATAGTAGCTTAACAGTTTTTCATATTTAGTTCATTACTCTCATCAAGGTGTGTCTTTCACATATATACCTCTCCTCCAGCACTGCTTGCTTTTACGGGAACGTCGGAGTTTCTGAGACGGGCAAACGCGCAACAACAACAACAACAAAAATCAATAGTCTTCATAAAAGGACTTAGAGCGTAAAGTGCACTCTTCTTCTCTAGACATACACACGCACATTCCAAATGAAAGAAGGTCTCGACATCACCATATTGTTGGAGTTTGCCTTCTCCATGCTTTGCTTCTTGCTATGCTGCCTTTTTCTTGTTCTTTACGAAGGCCGCATGATGGGCACATTTATTACAATATTCATGCGTTATTTTGTACTATCGAACAAAACATTTTTAAGAATTGGTAGCTTTCATTTCTCCCTGCTGCGGCCGCGTTTTTATTTTAAAAATGTTTTCTTTGTCAACAAGGACTACGCCGTGCGCATCGTCGATGGGTATGTCATTTTCGCGCTCAGCGAGTACATGCACGGCCGCTCGAAGTGGACAAGGCTGCATGAGTTTATGTTTAGTAAGAACCTTGTTGGCCTGGAGTGCTCGGTCAAAGTAGACGGCAAGAAAGCTCTCGGACGCATCGTCGAGATCGACGAGCTCCGACGGCGTCTGAGCGTCCAGCTAGACCCCGAGCAGCCCGACACCACCTCGAATCGTAGTGGCGAGGGAGGCTTGTGGTCTTTAAGGCGGACGCTCACGCGGCGCCGCTCTGGCAAGGGGGAATCCGAGCGCGAGGGCGGCGAAGAGGCCGTCCCCGACCCTTCAGACTCGAGGGATCCCTCCGACGGGCGGGAGGCTTTGAGCGAGAGCAGCCGGCGGACGGGCCCGAAGGCCCCCATCACGCAGGTTTACATGGAGACGGCCGCGGGCGGCGAGGCCACGAACACGCACAACGACGGCCCTTGCGCGGACTTTTCGGACTGCCCCATGCTGCGGTACTTTGAGTTTAGAGATGTTTTCATCTCCACCAAGCCTGGCCTTTGTCGGGTCCACGTCAACGGCATGAGCTTTCGGGTCTTTAACGCGTCGGAAAAGTATCGAGACCTCGCCATGGCCGCACAGTCCCAGGAGAACGTCCGCAGCGAGGACGTCGCGAGCGGCAATGCCAGGCCCCACGACCCTGAAAGGGCTAAATTGGAGGCCGTTAGTCGGCTGTTCGATACTGTTCGGCGCTATTTTAAGTCCAACTCGCCATCGATGGAGAGCCCTACGAGTACGAACGACGCCCACGTCGCCGCCGCGCAGGTGGCGCAGCGGAGCCGGCGCACGACGAAAAACTTCACGCAACGCTTTTTTCGTTTTGTGGACGCCGTCGAGGTGGAGTGCTTTGGCTCCGCGGTGAGCATTGGCGGGGTGGGGTCGGAATTTCCGTATTTCTTCCGCCTGACCTTCCAGCGCGGCGAGGCGCGGCTCTTTCTCACGCGGGATGGCTGCCCGGAGCTCGACCCCTATCGCATTGCCGCGGAGGTGACCTTACAACAGGTGGATGCGCGCATGGCCAGGACTGACAGCAGTGCGGGCAATTGCGTGGACATGCGGCACACCCCGCTGTGGGACCGCGCATGGCTCGTCTTCGGCGGCGTCGGCGAAGGCCTTGGCGAGGCTGTGGGGCACGCTGGCACGGCCGAAAGCGAGGCCCCGGATTTAATCCGAAGCTTCGGCGTCGCCCTCGACGGGAAGGACAGGGGCGATCTTCACCTTCTCCTTTACCACGACGTCCCGGGCGTGTATGCAGGGGAGGCGATCCAGCGGGATAGCCTCCCCAAGACGGGGATCGAGGTGGTCATCGACTCTCCTTCCGTGCGCGTCGGCATGTGGCTATTGCATTGCTATTATAAGTTGTGGGATTTTTTTAACCCACCCAACTACCGTCTTCTCCAACCTCTTCAGTTTGTGATCGGCGAACCCCGGCCTAGCTCTGGGATCGAGTTTTTCGTCGAGTTTATGCGGGAAACCCGCGTCGAGGTTCCTTTTAAGCTCTGCAAACCCGCACCGTCGCCGCCGTTTGGGATCGTGGACTCGAAAAAGAAGGGCATGCTCTTGGCTGTGTTGGGGGCGGGCTCCCAGTTCATCAAAAAGGCTTCCTTTCTTCTCCCCGGCCAAGAAGAGCAAACCTTCGAGTCGTTTTTTTCCAGTAGAAATCTGACTATTTACACCAATGCGGTGCTAGAGCGAGAGACCGTGCTTTGCCAGTTCGACAATATCGATTTCTTCCTGGACCACCAGGAGGACCTGCAATGGAATGGGCGGAGGCTGTGGGACGTTATCGTGAAGCCAACCAACACGAAGGTTTACCTTTACATGTGCTACCTCAACTTCTTCACGGATTTTATCAATAACTACTACTTTACCGAGAACCTTTACCACAACATCCCCTTGACGACGGAGTGCTACAACACCTACGCACGTGTGGTTCGGGATTTCGTCCCAAATGTCAAACAATTCGAGGTCTTCGCTGAGGGCGGCCTGACTGTGTTCATGAATGCCAACAAGCGGAATGTGGTCTACGCGGACGACCCAAACGACTTCGAATGTAATAGTTTTGGTATTGCCAAGGCCGAGAGTGTTGAGTTTCGCTTAATGCTTCCCAATGACCAATACCAACTAAGCTACATTAATGAGATCGAGCGGCCGTTTTCAATTTTTGCGGAAAATGTCAGTCTATGTGTTAGCTTGCCACCGACCCATCCCTTTCACAGCGAAGTCGATACGGACACCCCTTGTGGCCAAATCAGGACCGTGCACGTAAAGGGGTCTTATATTGTTAATATGGAAAACCAATCCATACCGCAGAGCCAAAATCGCATTAGCAAGTCCACCGAGCGCACCAAGTTCACAAACTATCTGAATATCGCCATGGAATTTCAAAACGTGCGGGGGGCGTTCTCCGGGCTCCACATCAAAGTCCTGCTCAACCTGTTGGAGAACCTTTTCCTAAAACACATCCTGACCATTCGCCCGGATCAGCTCTTCTGGCTCCCGGCAAACCAGCAGTCCCATACGCTGACGTGCACAAACATAGAAGCTGAGCGCCGGCGCTACCTCGAGAGCCTCTACCCGAACGGCAACGACCTCGAGGTCTGCGTGGAGCTCCAATTTGTCGACAACATTGTCACGCTGACGGCAGGCCAGCCCCCCTCCCCTTCTTCTACGACCACCTCCACTTCTTCCTCTGCTGTCGCTTCTGGGCTGACCCTCTCGACAGCGTTGGCCTGCCTGACGATCGTCCAGCAGACCGCGGTGAGCGATATCGCCCTGACGCTGGGGCCTGTCCTTGCGCACACCGCCGATGAGGCCTCGTTTATGGTGATGGGGCCTGCCAGCCTGAGCCTTATTCGGCACTTCGGCCGCCTTCCGCACCGCCCGACGTTCCACCAAACTCTCGACCTCAGCGCGGAGGCCGCCGTCGCCGAGCTGGGCCTTGAGCAGCTCGTCGGGCTGCTCGCGCTGAGCTGCGGGACGGCCTCGCGGCTGTTCGCCGAAGACCGCGCGATGGAGGACGCCGTCGGGCGTGCCCAGTTCGCCGCCGAGATTTTTGAGCACCGCGATTGGGGTGAACTGCAGGCGAAACGGCCGAGATGGGCAGGGCCCGCCCCCGCCCCCGCGCCCGCCCCCGAAGATGAAGCCCCCGAGCACAACGGTAGGGGCCAGCCCCCGCCGGACTTCGCCCTGCCCCCTTTCTCGATCGCGGCAGGCGCGGCCTACGTTTCTTCTTACGCGGGGGGGGGCACGGAGGCCTCGCCTTTTCTTCTGGACCCGGCTGCCCTGCCGTGTAGCGCGAATGAAAATCCCAAGGCGAACAACCTTATCACCACTGCCGTGGACGGCAACGGCAGCGCCCCCTCACCGGCCGCGACATCGCAGCGAACGGCTGGGAGGGACGAACAGGGTGAAAATGGAGACGAAAAAGCCGCCTGCGCGAGCCGGGTTGAGGGTGATGAGCAACCGCGCTCTGGGGACCGGCAAATTCAGACTCACCGCCGGCCCCTTCGAATGGGGGCGGGGGGACTAACGACCCCGCCCTCTCCAATATGAAGGAGTTGAGTTTGCCGTTTTTTTCCACCATTCGCCAACAAGGGGAGAATAGCCCAAAAGGTGTGGATGAGGGCTCTACTACAGAGGTGGAGGTGGGAGGGCTCGGGACCTCTGACACATTCTTTGCGCGCGAGGTCTCGTGTGAACTTGAGCAGGGATTCGAGGGGTTCATGGAGGAGTCGAACCAGGCACAAGACTATACCAGGGACTATGGCGTCTTCTTTGAGAACTTTAACATTTCGAGGATTCAGGCCGTTATCAACGTCGGAACGGAAGGGGTGATTGCTCTCGACTTGCCGCGTGGGATTGCCGCAGCGCGCTCCAGCGTGAATGATGGGAATTCCAACAAACGCGCGAGCGCTGCCACGCAGTTAATTCGACTACGCGTGCTTATTCCGAAGACCGAGGAGTTCAGAAAGTACAATATTCCGGTGGAACAATTCGCCAAAATCGGCGACTATGTAGAGGTGTTCAACATCGAAACATCCTTGTGCTCGCGCTATTACGTGGCCTACCCTTCGACGGATCTCTCGCGGATCACCAGCAAAAGCAGTGGGAGTTTGTCACGTACCACGACCACGAGCATCTGCTCCAGTTTCTTCTGCCGGTGCCTCGCCCTTCTTCGTCGCCTAAGGACGCAAGCAACTTGGCGAAAGCTTCCACAAGCAACAGGCAATCTCTTTTGCTGGGTCAGGATCCACAGGTCATGGAAAAAACTTCCATCAAGCGGCTCCATTCGGATGGCGCCCGTAGTAAGCGAAACACAGTCCGGCCGAGTCGCCCTGTGTCGGGTAGTACCAAGTCATTGAGTCACAGGCTGGGCACTTCCAATGGGGGCGTCTCACGGAAAGAGACATTCTTCACCCACGGGTTTGTCTCCTTCAAGGACTTATGCGGCAGCGAACAGGATGAAGAGGGGGAGCTGTCCCGGCGCGAGCTCGACTCCCGCCTGGAGGACCTCACCCCAAGTACCCTCTCCCCGTCCCTTTCGAGCACAGAAAGCGGTGCGCGGCTGGACCAGGACTCGAGCACGTCCCTCGTAGGGCAGCCTATCGTGCTGGACAACTCCAAGACGAACGACACCTCGCCGCCAACGGATGCCTTCGTGACCTGCGTCTCCGACGGCGCGTCCTCAAACTTGGGGGAGGACTCGGAACCCACGAGCACGGTCAATCTCTCCACGGGTGACGGGGAGTTCCAACCCGAAATCTTTAACACCTTTGCAAGCCCCAACACCAAGTTGCTGAGGGACAACTATGCCGCCAATACGCACGTCCCCCTCTATGCCTTCTACAGGACCTACTCAAGGAGGAGTCCAGCGAAAGTGCATTGATGCGGGCGGACTATCGTTCGCTGCTGAGGGGAAAGCCCAGCCACGTTGCGGCCCCCTGCGCCTCCTTCAGCGGCCCAACGCCGTCCGTGAACTTCGTCCCTAGCATCTTTCCCAACTATTTTCCGGTCTATTTAACAGCCGGGAGGGTGTCGAGGATGCAGGCCGGGGCCCCCTATCTCTGGCCGCTACGGGGCACCGACCACCGGGAGCGCTCCAAGACGGGCACCACCTCTCGGCACCTCCATGTGGAGGCACTGGAGCCTCTGGTGGTGTTGATAACGCCTCAGGCGGCTCTTCTGGCGTCCTCGGCGTCGAGGATCGTGAAGGAATCGATGCTGCTATGGGGCTTTGACTCCATTGTCTCTGTACCTGAGAGGTCACCTCCGTCGAGTTCCAATAAGCAGCTGAAGAGGCAAAGATCGCTTATCTTTGGTAAAACGTCCGCCAAAAAGAGCTACACACGCACGCAGCAAATGCGCTGGCAGAACGAAGACTTTATAGTTGACATAACCATCCCCTGCATCGAGCTAAAGCTACTAACGTCGTTACCCATCACAGAGGAAAATTTACCGAAGGGCGTGGACGAGATGGAGGGGATGTACTGCAGCACGTTGTGCATTTGCGGGACCCAGCTGGTCTCTTGGCAGAGCTACCCCCCGGTGTGCGTCGAGGCGGGTGCGGACAATTCCCACAAGTGGTGTGCCTCTCTCCACATCTCGACCATCTCGCTGATAAGCCAGATTGAGTTTGAGCCGATCGCCCGCAATGGCAACTTGTGTATCAAGGTCCCTGACGTCGTCTACGACATGACAAAGGATACCATCGCGGTGTTCTACCTCACGCCACTAGTCGTGCGAGGGAGGCGGTACAAAATTGACGTCCTCAACGGCGGGCTGTGCAATGTGATGCTCGGCGAAATCTCGGCCCACGTTACGCGGGATTTCTTCTGCTATTTCAGGTCCCTGCGCGAGCTGATGGACTCGCTCGAGGTCAAGATCATGGAAAATATGATGAGCGAGTCGGGGTCGCTTCGATCCTTTAGTCAGACTCATGCATTCACAAGTAATATGACGGCCTTAAAGTGGAACTCCGCGCTGGAAGGCATGCAGGGCGACGATTTATCTATACACATGCATAGCAGCCATCCGTCTCGTTTTCCTTTTCATACGGAGCAAACCATACAGGGCAGGATCAGCATAGACAGCACCCGGCTGTCCTTCGTGGACACGAAGAGAGAGGGAAGGTTTTTCAAAGTGAACCTCGACACGGTCAGCAGTATCCGTATCATGCACATCAAGGGCAGCTTCTCGGCTATGCCTCCACAGCACCACAACTCAAACCGGATAATTCAAGTGTACTGCCTTGGTGGAGTGAATATGGTTCGTCTCGAGCTCTATCCTGTCATTTTACACGTTATACATACACAAGCATCATCCTATGAACCTCAGCCGGGCGTAAAGACAAGCACCACTACTAATGACATTTTTGCCAACAGCGAGGCTATCACGCGCGACATAGGGAAAGGAGATCCCAAGGCTGGTGGTGCTGGTGGTGGCGGCAGCGGCAAGGAAAAGGACGAACTGGGGGCACCCAAAAGGTGGTCTAGCATGTTTACCATTGCATATTGCATCAGCGTAACCTTGCAGAGGTTTGATGTGTATGTTATGCAATCAAATATGAACTACATTGTATTCAAAGGCAACAACCTCAGAGGCTTTGTGAGAAAGCAGCCCGTAAAGATTAACTCAAACAGGTGCATCCGGGTGGGGGTCCTCACGGAGATAATCTCGGAGCGGCTGAAGAAGAAGCTTCGCGCATGCGCCCAGCGCGCGTGAGCGGGCGGTCTTCAGCCGCTACGCCGCGCCCCCATTAATCACCGAGCAGCTGAAGCTCACGTCGAGCGCCTACTTCTTCTTTCAGGAGCTTTCCTTCCAGTACATCGCGGATGCGTTTGTCTCTCCTAGCACCATGACGAGCAGCAGCGGTGTCAGTCCGTGCAAGGCCGCGGCGCCGAACTCCGCACGGTGGCAGCGGCGGCAGCAGTACTCCAAAGTGGCCGTCGCGTGCGTTAGCCAAGGCTCCCTCGCGGCCGAGTTCACCGACCAGTACAACATCCCGCGCGGGACGCAGACGAATCTCATCCTGCACGTCGTGCAGATTAAGCTGGACTACCCTTACAGGCCACGGGCCGTCGAGACGATCTGCCCGCAGGCTCACGCCCTGCTCTCGGAATGGCGGCAGGCCCTACAATGGCTCGGTGGCCTTGCACGGCAGGCGGAGCACGCCGGGCGAAATAGCAGTAGCAGTATCGGAGGAAGCCCAGACAAGGCGGGCGGGGACATAAGAGGGAATGCCGCTCTTACGGTGTGTGTGCAGGCCCGCGAGGTGGGGGCGACCGTCGGACTCTCGCAGTCCATCACGCAGAGCTTCCTGCTACCGGAGCTGTCGTTTCTGATGCAGCAGTCATCGAACGGCCGCGTAAACACTAAGGCGCACGCCCATCCTTTTACCATCACCGCTACGACAGGCGGAGTGAAAAACTACAGTGTAATTCTGCCAAACATCTACCTCATCTACATGAAGGACTCCATTCGACTGACCTCTGCTCTCTTGGTGGAGAACCTCACCATAACAGTGACGCCGCTCTTTATAAACCACCTTCTTCTGGCCTACAAAAGGCTCACCACCGAGATTGTCATCATTTTCTCCAAAACGGTCCTGATGGAGGAGCTCCAGGAGACCGGAAGGAAACCTCGGCGGGGAAATGCCAGGGAGCCCGCCGACTCTAAACCAGCGGGCGCCGTGGTGAATGCTCCAGCGAGGACGTGCCGACGGAAGGCCTTTTTACTTCTTCAGCAGAGCGTGCGCGTGTCCTACTTGACTTCGATGTTGAACCTGCGCTTGTCCATTCAGCGGCTTAACATCACCGGTGAGTCTTCGGAGCGGCTCTCCACGAGCACGTTGCGATGGGTGATCAACGTCACCGGCGCGCAGGTCGCCCTGGTCGACCGCGATGATTACGACCAGATGATGGCGGCCGTGGAGACGATCACGCAAAACACAAAAATGCAAAATATGCCGCCCAAGTCCTCGCTGCCGTGCATACCGCCGTTGGCGCCGCACTACTTCACCGAGGCGCTTAATTCCATACGCACTGCACACCCTCTCGGAGGGTTTATCTGGGGCTCCGCGGAGTTCTCCTTTAGTTTTCACATCGGAAAGACCGACAGCAATCGAGCGCTGAAGGGGCTCATGGCGAACACGCGTTTTAACGCGTACAACACCGATCTACAAAAGGCCCTGTTGGACTCTCTCAAGCACTTTTCGTACCAATGGGAGCTCTCCATATACTCGCCCTTAGTCATTCTTCGCTTTGGGTTTGTGGAGCTGCTGCGGAGGTGCATCCAGGAGACCGAGCAGGATATTATCGAAATGAAGAAAGCAGAGGAGACGGAGGGTATGCATTACGACATACTCTTAAAGAAGAAGAAGGCCTTCCGATTACTGCAAGCCCAAAGTAAGAGGTACGAGGTTCTCATTAGACGGGCCGAAGAGCGGCGCGCGAGCCGCCTGCGCCGTATTACGCAAAGCGTCGAAAAAGATGTGAAAAAAGGGCGCATGTTCTTCGCACACAGCGACGCCGAGGAAGAGCAAATGCTCTTGAGCTTTCTCGACATTGTCAGGGAGTGTAAGTGTGTCGCGACGGTGTCTAACTTTCAGTTCGTTGTGCCATTCGGGGATGCCGCCTTCCGTAGCGTCTTGGAGAAGTCTAACGACATTTACTCGTGCGGTAAAGTGGAGCGGCACATACACTCGTCGACGTGCCTGGATCGGCTGAAGTTCATCCCGACGCTTGCGTTAAAGCTGCGGATTAAGGACACTTCTTTTATCTGGTCCTTCGAGTCCGTACAGCGGTTCACGCCGGCGGAGCAGCAACCCCAGGAGCTTGACTTTTTGGGGGCTAGCCCCCCCCAGCAGCCCCTTCTGCACGCAAGCACACCAGGGAGCGGAGCATGAAAATCAACTTCACCGGTAAATTCATGCTCAACGACATGTATTTCTACTTCACAGACGGCACCCCCGCGGAGGGGTCTTCGATATTAACGAACCTCAGCCACCAGACAACCGTCCTCGGCGGCTTAGGGGAGCTGGCGGCGCACACCCCCGACGAGTTCCAGCGCTCCCGGAACACTCTTTTCGTGTCCTGTGTTCAGGCCCCGATCAACATTGAGCGAAATCCGGGCCTAACTCAAGTCTGGGTCGTCATGGAGCTCTCAGGCCCGTCCATCGAGCTCTCACCGCGTTTTTTTAGCATTATTAGTGAGCTCTCAAAGGAGTCCCCGAGCGGGTCTTTGCAGGACGCACTGCGCTCCCCACAGCCGCCCACCCACGTGGACCCCGGGGCCGCCGGGGTGGTGGAAGGGGCCGCGGCCCGAAAGGCAGATGAACGGCAGGACTCCTCCGCTTTGAAAGGCGCGGCCTTGCAGGACGACGGCGCCCCGGCCACCATGCCAAGGGCCGCGGCGAGGAAAGTGCACGGGGCGGCGAATGCGAAGGCGCCCTCCGCGTCGATGTTCAACCTCGACATCAGCGTTGGCCTGGATACGGGAAAGATGGGCATTTTCTCGAACGCCATCACCGCCGAGCCCGTGAAGGTTGAGCCATCGTCGAAGTCTTTTTCGCAGTTCTCGCGGCTACGTCGGCTCGGTCAGTGGGTTCCCAATGCTAGCGACGAGACGCACGCGCTGGAAGACCTCGAGAGCAGCGGCAGTACGACGTTGGCCGGCGTCTTTCCCTCCCCCAACCACAGTTCCATGCCTTATTCTAGTGAGTCCAATATGATTTGTATTCTTTCCATTCCCCTCCCGAGTGTTATTATGGAGGGCACGATGCATTCCGGCGAGGCGTTGGCGATGGAAAGCTTCGACGCCCTGCGGGTGGAAATCCGGGAGGAGACTATCGTGCTCAGCCCCGTCATCACGGTGATCGCGCGGGATATTGAGCACTACGCCAAAATACACGGCGATCAGCAGCTGAAGTGTCGTCAAGAGATCTTCGCGAGGGTGCAAGCCCTGGAGAAGAAGCTCCTGCAGCAAAGCGCGCAACTGCACAGCTCCCTGACGGATCTTCTCCTGCCCGCCCCTCGCGCCTTCGCCTCGGCGCTGTCGGAGGAGGAGATGCGGAACGCCATCCAAATCCACTGCACGTCCATGAGGAACGACCCCCAGAACGCCATTAAAGGCGCTATTTCGCTCCTGCCGAGGTCTTGGCGGAGCTCGCGGGTGTCGAATTGGCCCCTCACCTTCGACGGCCCGACGCATTTTGCGGGGGAGGGGCAGAGCGACGGCGAGGGAGGGGGGCCCGACCGCGCGGTGAAGGACTCCGCCAAGATTCACGTCAGCCTGACGAACTTCTGTGTTCGCTTTACGACGGACCCCCTTTCGTCGACCGCGCTGTCCGTCTTTTTGGACGAGTTCGGCAGCGTTGACCTCATCGTGAACCTCAGACGACGGCCCGTCCCCGCTGGCACCCATCCCCCGCCGCGCTACGACATTTCGTCCGTGGTGCTCTGCGTGCAGCGGCTGCGGGCGGAAGTGCAAAAGCGGCTTGAGGTGAAGTCGCTGGAGGTTTTCCTCTCAGAAGCGGAGGCGAACCTCGGCGAACGGGGCGACCCCGACAACAACGTCCAGGTCCGCTACCTCGCGGTGAACTTCTCCTTCGACGCTGCGCAGACGGACCCGGTGCTGGTCGTCCGCCTTCAACACCTCGCGCAGCTCTTTACGGTTCTGCAGCTGTGGACGGTGACGACGAGCTATACGCTGCGGAGGGTGCGGGCCCTCTTTGCGCGCGCGGCCCCGGCGAGCCCCTCCGTGACGAGAGTCGCCCAACTTCCGGTCCAGAAGTTGCTCTGGGACTGGCGGCATAGGAGAACAAAGCAGGACAAGCGCTATCTGGCGGTGTTCTGTATGTCGAACGTCCTCTGCCGAATGGACCTCGGCTCCGGTGACTCCCACCAGCTTTCCCTCGGCAGGGCCCACGTCGCGGCCGAGTGTGCCCGGCGGGTGACGGGCAGTACGACTTACCTGCTGAACGCCCACCTTTCGTCCTTTTCGGTGCGCTCGGAGGGCGTGTTGTCGGGGGTCGCCGGCGTGCGAAGTGTTGTCTGCCGGGCCTTCTTGATCCAAAATATGCTCGAGGGGGAGCCCTTCCTGCGCTCGCCCGAGGGCCGGACCTTCCGTGCGGCTGTCGTCGTCCGCGATGTGAACTTCGCCTTCAAGGAGCGACAGCTGAGAGACGTCTTTGAGTGCAAGGTCGAGCGCTTCGTCTTCGATGCCATGGACGGGGTGGAGCAAAGCGACTCCGCCACGACGGTCGACCTGAGCGTGCTCCTGTCGAAAGGGGTACTCGGGATCACGCCGAGCACAATGCCCTCCCTCCTCACCCTTGTTCTCTCCGTTAGCAAGATTATAAGCGATAAGAAGCAGACCGCGATGAGTGAACTGCAGAAGCCCCTCCCACGGCAGTCGAGCTCCGTCGCGTCGAACTTTCGCGAGATCGCGATCGAGATGAACAAACTTTTTTGGCGGGTCGACTCCTTCGATACCCACACCTCCGAGCCGAGGTCCTCGGACCGGCTCTCGATCACCGCGGCCGCGCCCCCCACCGGGGGGGACCCGGGCACTAACAGTAATCGGCTTAGCATTCCTTTTATGGGGAATAAAATGTTCTTTTTGCCGTGCGGGCAGATTCGACTGATGGCGAAGGAGATCACCATCTACTTTTGGACCACAATGAGCTTCGAGAAAGGCTCGACTGGCTGCATGGTGATGAGCTTTCCGATGGCCCATCTCTCCTACGCGGAGAGCCCCTGCGAGGACGGCGCCGTCGTCAAGAAGGTGTTACTCATCGAGACCCACGACACCGAGATCTACCGCCCGGCCGGCTCCAAGGTCGTCATCCTCGGCCTGAAAGGGGTAAACAGCTTTGAGTTTTTCACTCGCCAAGGGCTCGGGGAGCCGGCGGTGGGCTTTACCCTCACTCTCCAACAAAACCACCCGTGGACAGGCAACCCCCACTTCACCGACTTCGAGGACATCTTCGCGCTCTTCCGCTTCTTTACAGACAAGGAGACGGCCAGCGGTCTTCAAAGCTCTTCCGGGGTCCTCGGACAGTACCTCGGCACCGAGAACGAAAAGGAAGAACCAGAGGATGCCGATCCCCGGCTGCTACTCCCTCTTCGCGGGGCGAAGTTCTCTCCGCAGATGGCCTTTGGCGGGGACGTGTCGGTCAATATAGAGGTTATCCTGAACTGGCTCGGCATTACAGAGCGAATGCTGCCGAACTTCCTCCACGCGCGTCTCTGCGATTTTCTTGAGCGCATGCTCTACAACCTTGCCAAGTTCAACCGCAGGACAACGCCATAGCCCGCGCCTGGGGGCGTATTTCCATGGATAGGTAGGAGGGAGGAAGGGGGTGGGGGGGGGGGGTGCGCAATTGTGGGATTTCATGTGTCTTTTTTTTTTACTTTCTTTTCTTCTGTTGCTGTTATCATTGATGGGACTTTCCATTGATTTTACTTGCTTGCGTTTGTTATATTGTTGAAGCATGTAATTGCAGAAGAATTTTTTGTTCTTTTGATCGCTCTGAGGAACACACTCTTGTATACATATATATATATATATATCCTTCCCGGATTCTGATTTGATTAGTGAAAATGAGAATTCCAGCAGAAAGGGGTGGGTGTTCTTCATGGAAATAAAGGGCTTTCATTAATTTCCAATTGTTCTCATGAATTTTATTTTAGGGCATAAGGTTCACCCTGCCAAACCCATCGCTTACACTTTTTTTTTTTTTTTTTAGCTCTTCTAACGTAGGAAAGCCGTTGTAGTGTGCAGGAGGAGCCTCAACAAGCTGGCTCTTTCGCTGTTTTTGCGAGGGGGTGAGGGAAATCTTTTTGGACGGCATTCCCTCTGACAATCCGTAGAGCCCCTTAGGCGATGCTGAGGGTGTCGAGGTGGTGGGCAGGGCGGACGCCGCCGGTGATCGGCCGCTCGAAGAAGGCACGCTTTAGCGGCGTGGACGACAACCCCCAGATCACGAAGAGACCGTGGGATACCTCGGAGCCGCTGATGGTGGAGTACGGCTGGGAGCGCGGAAAGGTGCCAAAATTTAGGGCCCGGAGCCCCTTTCACCGGCAGCAAATTGCCTATCGCATGGTCACGGAGCTTATTCGAAAGGACTACGTCATTGTAGGCGGGGCCCGCGCGCCGGCCCTGCGCATTCTCGCCGACCACGTAGTAGAGCTCTCCAAAGCCGGGGACACCAACTCACGGCAGCAGCTGGCCCACTTCCTGCAGGATCCTTTGATGGTGGACAAGGCCTTTGACGAGTACCCGCGGCGCTTTCGGGATATGCACTCGAAGTACGCGATGATGACCCGCCTGAAGGGGCGTCGCCGGGCGGATTGCGTTGCGATGTACTTTGTGGAGTACAAAAACCGCGACCTCAGTGATAACCACAAGGGCGAGGACTACAGCGTCGGGCCGGAGCGATTTTTCCTGCCACCGCGCGTTGTGGAGGCCGAAAAAGGAATTCAGCGGCCCCCGCACATGCAGATGGCCTTTGACCGCTGGGCGAGCAAGTTCAAGACGGAGGAATTCCACCACTGGTGGAGGCTACGGCATGCGAAGCTGCGGTACTGGGGCGTGCGCAACGTCCCGCACCCCTCCGAGGTCGACCCGCTCTGGAGTGAGAAGGAGGAGGAGGAATGGCACAGTGAGATTTTATCGAGCACGACGGATTTTGAGGATTTGGACTTGGATAGCGAGGAGTTCGAGGCGTCTGGTGAGGGCTCGGAGACGCCCGCGTCGGGTTCCGAGGCCTTAGGGGGCAGAAGCACGTAGAAATGATGGTGAGAAGCCCTCTTCTCTTTTTCTAGAGAAAGAGGGATGACAGCAGCGGTCTTGACCGGGCTCCTTAGGTCAGCAAATATACGCGTTTAGAGCGCAGGTTTTCTTGGGTGCTAGACCTAGCACTCCCTAAACAAGGCTTCTAGTGGGATTACGCCAAGTGTCTATTGATTTTCCCTTTTGCTTCCCTCTCCAGCTCATTTTTTTTTTTCTTTCTGCGCGCGGCGGATACTTTTTTTTCTTCTTCTTTTCATTCCAGGATAAACACATGTCATTCTAGTCAGCATAGTATATACAGGATTTACTTCCACGAAATTAAGCATAATGCGTCGCAAACAACAGGAAATATGTGGAAAGCCCACACAGTACAATGTCCAAACGCAGGAGTACAATTGGAGGGAACTCCCTGACACCAAAATAAAGCCCTTGAAGCAGGAGCCGCGACCTATGCACTGTTCGCTACCTGCTCTAGCCCCCGATCCTCGTGCTTTGGGCAATAGAGGAAATCTCCGTAGTAGTCCAAGTCCAGAGCTGAAGGCAGAATCACCGAGGATACCCTTCATGCAAAGAAATCCCTCTTTCACCAATAGAGGTAACCCTCAAAAGTCTTCTCGGGTGTCAACTGGGTTTGACAGGCAGTTCACCCCCTCTAGGAGCCAACCGTCCGTAAGGGAGAATAATAGTTATCATCTTGAACAGGCGTCGAACGGTGCGTTGAGGCTGTGGGGGGGCGAGACTCCCCCACGTCACCTGCCGGAGCTCACCCCTCAACCGTTTATTCGTCCACAGCCGTGGTCCCACGAGGCCATCCGTCGTGTAATCATCAGCAACCGAGTTGAGGCAAACCGATCGTACCTCCCGCAACGTTCGTAACGTATTTGTATTCCATTAGCTTTTTTTCTTCATAGATCTATAGCTTGCTTCTCTCCCGAGAAAGCGGATACAAACGTGATTCATTTGCTCAACTGTCTATTATCACTTGCTTCAAAATATCGGTCTGTGTGTTTTGTGAATTTATTCGTTACACCATCTCAATATATGGCCACTTTGTGTATTGTAATTATATCTATATCCATACTTTTCCAAATATCATTCAAAGTGAAACATGTGAATAAAAAATTCCCCATCTGTACTCAGGGAAGCCTTAGTTTCGTGAACAAAAGAATATGGAATCTGAGCTAACCATTGCTTTTTTGTTCTTTTTCGTGTGAAAAATCGTGTGACGATTGAATTTCACTTTTTTGCCATCACCCCCTTTGCATCCACCTTGCTCCTCAAAAAGAGAAAAACACTTACAATTTATTAAAGCTTTCCCGAAGTCATCTTTCCAATTTTTTTTTCCGATTATTGTTTTTAGCTTATTTGTGTTCCCCAACCACAGTCTGTTACATCGTTCACAATGCCGAAAAACATGGGAAAGGGTGGTAAGTCCTTTAAGGCGGGCAACGCCAAAGGCAACATGCAGAATGACAAGCGCGACCTCATCTACGCTGACACCGAGTCTGGCGAGGAGTACGCGCAGGTTAAAAAAGCCTTAGGAAACCTGCGGCTGGAGCTCCAGCTCGCTGGCGGGACGACGGTGATTGGGGCCATTCGAGGGGCAATGGTGCGGAAGGTCTGGATCGGCCAGGGCGACGTGGTGCTCATCTCCAAGCGTAGCTTTAACGAGAACGACACCGTAGACGTCATTCATCGTTACCGCCCTGTTGAGGTGCGGATGCTGGTGAAGGAGAACGCCATTCCTCGTGATTTCCGCCCCGCCGACGAGCGCGAAAACCACGGCCATCAGTATTATGTCTTCGTCAACGACGAGGACGAACAGGGCAACGAAGACGAGGATGCGATTGATCGCAATGAGGTTGTGATGGATGATCCTTTGGCGGCACTGGGCGACCTCTAAGGGAATGATCAATAAGGAGATTAAAGAAGAATTATAAAGGGACGGAAACAGCATTTAAGGAGGGCCAATATATTTTTTATTTGCTAGGTATTAAATTATTTTCACAATTCTTCTATGTATGTCTTCTCTTTTCGCGCGAGTGTTTTTCTCCGAAGGTCTTTTAGCTAGACTGGGTTCTGATGTAAGAGAGGGCCGGAGGTGGTTTCAGGGAGCTGCGTTATTTCATCTAAATTATATAACTACATAATGAAATTAATTATTAGTGGCGCTTATTTAAATAGGTATCATTACGAGTTACTGATATTGTAAAAATTTTTCTTTTATTTTTTAAACAATAATGGACTAGTTTCTACCACTTTAGAGGTGCAGCGACTACCCAGGGTACCTTTGCTGCCACCGAGTTGAGTGGGGTGAGGTCAGTGAATGGTAGTGTTGGTGATGTTTGCCTATTCCTTGCCATTATTTACACAGTTGCGTATCTTCCCGCCTGGAATGAGAATTTCTGTAATGGAAACAGGAAAATAAATATATTTTTATTTTCTCCATATGCTTGTTACTATTAAATTCTTCATTTCGGCCACATAGTTGCCAGGGTACAAAAAGATACCAGTTTCTGGGCGTGTTGGCTTGGCTGGAGCACTCAATGTGGCGGTATTCTTCAGTGAGCCTAACCGATGCGACAGCGTGGCTTTTTTCCGGGAGGGTGCTGGTGTCGAGGCGTTACGTGCGTTGTCCACTCAGCCCGGACCGCAGTTATAACGAGACTATCATAGACGCACAACACACGTTTGTTTGGGAGAAAAAGCACGTCTTTAGGCCTCATCAGCACTTCACCTACGACCCAGCAAGTTGGAGCCGTCCGCTAATGGAGAAAGTGAAGAAAGAACGCAAGTTAAGCCTACTTGAACGCCTTACCGTGTTAAAGGAGCGGGCGGCCGAGGCAAGATGTGGTGAGGAGGGGACCACCACCCATGCGGTGCCTGTCTCCACCTCGATGGATTCTATTGGCCCGTGCGGTGGGGAGAACGATCCTGACATGGAGACGGCAGGTGCGCTGGTGGGGGCGGTAGAGCCTGATCTTTCCCACTCCTCGGGTTCGATCCTGAAGCAGCTATTGACATCCACTCCGCTTCAAGGGCTCTTGGATGAGGCTCTTCGGTTGAGCAAAACCCTTCACATGCCCCGCACGGCCCTTAGAATGGGGTTACACCGACAGGAAAAGCTGCGTATGCAATTCCATCTTGTTCTCAGCCAATTGTTCAATCGAATCCAGGACGCTGTGATAGACGAAACAGTCACCTTGAACGCGCTCATCTACACGTGGTTTGTGCTGATTCACGAGGTGAGCGAACTCGTTCCCGCGCTCAGTCAGTCCCTTGAGGAGAATGGACAGGAGGAGTGGGGCCTTCAGAGCGAAGAAGACGCCATGCGGGTTATCTTCAACGCCCTTATGCACACGCTACTGGCTCACGTGCTGCACACGGGCACAATCGCGACGCGGTGGGGACAGGAGAAGCCTTTGCTGGAGGAGGTGGTCGAACTCACGAGCGTTCTCCTCCATCCCTTCACCAGGAACGGCCTGCGGACGTGGTACGCTGCCGTGTCACAGGGGCCGCTGGAGGAGGCCCTGCTCTGGGGCTACGACCTACTCCAGGACGCCCTTTTAACGCGTATTACCACAGCTGCGGTCACACCGCCAAAGGCTCGGGATGACGGCGAATCGGGGGCGATTCGCGCGGGCTCGTCCAAGGCAGATACGTCTGTCAGCGTGGAATGGTTGGACTCCACGCACCTCCGGGCGCTGTTGGACGTTGCGAAGCGGATCAGCACGCTTACGAGCGTCGAGGCGGACCTCCTGCGATATTGCATCATGGTCAAAAGTCAGGCTCAATACCTCTTAAACCTCCTCCAAGGCGATATCCCAGGGCTCTCTGTGTGGCGACAGTGGCAGCATAACTTAACAGATTCCAATAAAGCGCAGGGTGAGGGAGAGAGGCGCACAACTTCTTCGGACGATGAATACGATAGCCCCGCTACGCCCACTGCAAAAAATCTCAAGCCTGTTGTGCTCGATCCCACTACGCCACCGCGGGGAGTTCAGCGTCCGCTCACGCAGGCCGAGGACGTGCACTACTGCACAGAAGCGTTTACCCGTCTACTGGATCTGTTTCCAGGCCATGGCACCCACTCTTCGCCAATACATTCTTGTGCAGGGAACGATGGCATATTCCGAAGTACCATGGATGTCATGCTGCGCCTTCTTTCCTACGCCCCCAATTATGATTTGGACCCGACGCTGGTTGCGTCGCTGTCGTTGCAGCTGGCCCGCCTGGAGGAGGCCGGCTATGCGCTGTGGGGAGGCGAGGCGGAGCGACCTCTTCGTTGGATGCTGCTGTTATCCCGCATGGACTTTGCCAGTAGCAAAGATCGAGTCATTCTGGGGAAACTCACACTGCGTCTATGCCACGCTAGGGTGCCAGAGATGGCCTCAGAGAAGCGAGTGCTCGACTGGCGGCGGCTGCGTGGGGTTGCCATGGGGCGCTTGCTGGGAGTATTGCGGCCAGCTGATCTTCACACAGCGGCCTGCGCCCATGGTGACAGCACGGCCTGGGAGGAACATCTGGCCTTTCATGAATTTGACGGCCTCGTTCCTATGGAGCTGTGGCGTGCGGGCTGTGATGCGCGATTCCCCGATGCGTCACCTTGGTTTCCAGCCGCGATGACGGTCTACACAGGCGGTGATCCTGTAGGCGGGGCTGTGGAGTGTTGTCCGTCTACTGTAGCTCTCGCTTTATTGGTATTGCGGGGACGCTTTGTGTTGGAAAGGCGTCAGAGCCGCCGTGTACCTTTGGACGCGACCTCTCTCAGGTACGTTGCAGCGTGCGTGGAGGTCCTGACGGAGGGGCGGGTTTCCAGGCAGCAACTTATGCACCTTCCCAATATATGGGACGATTGTGTGGCTGACATGGGAGGGTGGGATGAGCAGGTGCTCCCTTTGTTAGCAGAGGCCAAGACGTACGTCGTGGCACATCAGAATGTCGAGCCCAACAAGGTGCTTACTTTTTAACGAGTGAAGCATGGAAATTTACCCAAACAATAGTTTGAGTAGCCTATCGTTACTGAGTTTGACTAGTTTACAATATTTGTGCATTTGTTATATATATATATATATATATATATAACGGCTGTAATAAAGAAGATTCATGATCCGTCTTGTTATTTTCTCCCGTTTGACCTGAAGGCTTACGGAGTTCTTTTCAAGAGGTTACGTCGTGACCAACCTTTCGCTTTTTTGTTGTTATAAGCTATCACTTGTCCAAGGTACGCATTTTTTTTTTTGAGCAACTAGGGTACCTTCACCCCATGAAACTTATTTGACTTCATCTGATCTTTGCATAAGTCTTTTTTATATATCCGAAATAAAGCCCGTTCCAAGTTTTCCCATAGTTATTTCCTCTCATTATTTATGTATTACCATTGATGTAAATGCTGTTTGGATAGTCATATATTAAAATATAGGTGCCTCATTCTTTTTAATAGCGTGTCATTATCAATTTACACACGCACATCTATATCTGTATGACAAAAAACGTATTTGTGGGGCACGCATTACCTGAGCCGCCCAATGTTTTTAGTCAATCAAAGACCAACGAGCCTATTTTAAATCCAGATAGTCCCTTTCAACATGCTTCTTGGAGCTTCGTAGAGTACCCTGATGGTACGATGTACGAGGGTTCGTGGCTACAGGGGAGCCCTGATGCCCATGGAATATGCTACTACATCTCAGGTGATATCTTTGTAGGCCAGTTTAACAAGGGAATTATCAATGGCGAGGGGACCGTTTTCTTCCAATTCGGAGATTTTTTTACTGGCGAGTTCCGTGATGGCAGCATCCACAGAGGTCTGTATGGGAGGAACGGCCACGAGGTGTGGGGTTTGTGGGAAGGCGATCGCTGCATCGAGGAGCATCCCGTTACTGTGTTAGAGACATTTCAGAAGAAACATGCGTCACTCTTTTCAGTTCTTTTACAGCGTGTACACCATCATCTTTCCCACTACAAGATTCAGAGCATGCACTCTACAGGGGTCATTAGGTCTTGTTCAAACCTAAAGCCGCCACAACCTATTTTGCCCATCGCACAGCTTAGTGAGTCCCGTTTTCCATGGGTTAACTCCTTTACTCTAAAAGGTTTTTCTTCATCTCATACAAAGGCCCATAATGAGTGCAGCAACAATGCTTTAGATGGTGGTGTATGGAAGAACGGGGCTCCAAGCACACCGGGCTTACTTATCTATAAGGATTCGTTCCATAGGAAGACCAATGAGCACGACTCCGAAAATGGGCGTGAGAATGACATAGATGGCAAGATCTCAGGCGTGATGTTGCAGCCTTTGCTCCCCAACGTGATTTTTGCTTGCTCCGCACCGGCTTGCAACGAGTACTTCTCTTTTCTGCGCTACCAGCTTCGGTGCTTTCTCTTTCTGTTTCCTTTTCTCTCTCTCCACTGGTCGCCGTTTGCCCCATTGCGGGTATCAACAGTTGATCAGGAGCGCGAGTTCGTTGTTAGTGGGGCGACGCTGCGGCGAGACTTCGACTCTATGAATCTTACAATTAACTGCATTGCGGTGGCAGTGTGCTGCCAGGTTGCGGCTATCGCGATCGCAGCCTGCAGAATACACGTAGGGTATGTGAGTGAAGGCAGTATTTCATTAATCGAGATGTCTGTTCCGTGCATACTGTGGGTGGTATTGGCGATGTTCTGTGCGGGGTATAACAGCTACTTTCGATATCCACACTTTCTGGAACGCATGAATCGTCAGGTCACGCCAAAGCTGTCTGCTTTCGCTGCGAGCATGGTGGATGCACGAGCCAAGGTGTGCATCAGCACGTGGGACGAGGAGGGTCGAGGAAAGGTCATGAACCGCCATTACCTCTACCGCTGGCTTTTTTTTTCTGTGCTCTCAGGGCTAATCTTTAGTTTGGCAGCACCAGTCATTCGCGTCGCGTATGGCCATTCCCTCTTTGGTAGCGGTTTTTTAATGTGTGCATTACTCCTTTCTTCTATCGCGACCTTATTGTTCACTACGACACTCCTGTATTATGTGTTTAAGATCACCGACACGCAGCGAGAGATTGCGGCAAAGCTTCGTGTTCTTTCAGATTTAGCTTACATCGAGAAGCGAGCCATTATTAGACCGAGTGTTTACTTGCGGCAGACCTTCGACATGAGCGCACGTCTGAATACGGATGATCTCTTGAACGGGTTCACTGGTTGGTATGCCGCACGTTCCCTAATCCTTTATGGCTCCAGCTATTCAAATCATCTCTCGAGATCGGCTGCCATGAGTATCTTTGTGACAGTTTTAGCTATCTTAGGCATTGCTGGAATCTTGAGTGGAGTCAATGTTTTCTTGAGCTCCTCTAAAAACACCCCCAACCATTACGTCATGGCCCACTCCTACGGCGTCTTGTTGTTTTTCATCTGGGGTATTCAGCTTATTCGCTACATAAACGCATCAGCTTGCACGCAGCGTGAGCTCGAACATCATCAATACATCATGAATTTAACTAGCATGTACCATCGCGTGAAGTATCGAGACGTGGAGGCAAGTGAAATTATTAAGCACAGCTGTGAGATGGCGGCTTCGCATGACCTGAAGCCACGGTGGTTCAACTTCCCCATGTATCCCATCTCAATGTTCTTTTTGATCTTATTGAATGCTTTTGCTTTTTTTTCAAGTATATTTACCTTAATTAGAGAGATTCAGTAATGAGTCCCGTTTTATTGCTTTACGCTTTTTGAGGTCGAAGAGCAACTCACCTAGTGTGTAAATTTTGGGATCGGCCCGTTTTTCCCTCGCTTAAAAATGTATTTTACCGCTTTTTCGGTATATCACTGTTGATAATATTTTAGTTTTATTTGTGGAAAGGTCCTTTCTTTAGGTTTGTGCGTTTACCTGCTGGACTGTATTTTTTTTTCTTCTTTGCTATTGTTGTTGGAGTCTTTCATGTTATGTTTAGTAATAAGGCCACTGATATTGAGAAACAAAGCCTCTACCATAGCCACGGCTACTATGCTGCAGGGGTCCATCACGAACAGCAATGTAGCATTCAAAAAACTTGCTAAAGCGAGGTCTCTCACACTTGCCGGCTACCCCTTTTCCCTGCAGAGTGACCTCTTTCTCAGGGCACTGGGGAAGGCCAAAGGGTACGATGTCGATGTGTGGGTCCCCCTGCCTACGGCCCAGGTGCTCCGGCTCGCCCTCCGCCCGCTCACTGACCCCCCTGTGCGCATCGCCCACGCCAACGGCGACTGCCTCTACTACCACTGCTCCCAGTTCAAGTGCTCGCTGCAGGAGATGCAGCGGCTGTGGACGCGCTTCTCAAAGTCCCGACAAGCAAAGAAAGAAGAAGAAAAGAGGGAGGAAGAGGTCACTGTCCCAGCAGAGCAGCTGCCGCTGAGCACCAATGGGGAGCGTTTTGGGCGTGTGACGGAGCGGCAGATGGTGGAGTGTGCGCAGCGCCACAGGTACTCCAGCTGCTATTGGGCCACACCACAGGAGGCGCGGTACCTCTTCCGGAGTCCATTCGATGATTCCTATCTAAGCGCCGAAGAGCACGGAGTGGGGGTTGCCAACCCTTTTACCTCAAAGCCTCTTTACTACTACAACGTCAGTGGCACAAAAGATCCGTCAAAATTTACACCGGCGTTTTGCCAGCGCTACGACCCATACAACTTTTTTGGGAGATTTTACCGGCCCATTACCGCTGTTCAGCTCAAGCGTTTTGCTATCGAATATGATTGTGTGGACCAGCAACAGTGGGTGACCCCGATGCGCGCGAAATGGCTGCACGTACCGATCAGAAAAGGGGTCAACCCAGCCATCATCATCTACGAACTTGGGACGGTCGTACAGCTGGTGAACATTAATATGACTGAGAATCCTAAGCGACTGCAGGACCAGCGCACTGCGCAAAATTCTTACCTCGTGGGTGGGGAGGACGCGATGCTGGTTTTCTAGACCGCCGTTGAAACTGACGATGCACCGGATCGCGATACCGAAGTGAGTTTTTTTTTTTTTTTGCCCCTTCCCTTCCCTTCCCTCCCCTTTATCCTTTTTTTATAAAATTTTTCAAGTTTCTGCTATTGCTTGTTTTTTATGCGACTTTTTTCTATGTCTCAAAGATGAAACTAGGCCCAAAGAGTCTCGGTTGTGAAAGCCCCTGATAATTGTTTCTGCGTCTATACGCGTTTGTGTGGTCTGTAAAATCTAGCATTTTTCTTTGTTTTTCTTCTTGCCTTTGATGGTGTCCTTGGGTAAAATAATTCTTAAAATGAAAACACAATTTCTTAAAAGAAAAAGAAATGCCTCTATTATAGGGACTACTCCATGTGGCATTCTCGGCTACTTCGACACATTTCAGCTGTGGATCTCTACGCTTTGGAGCAGCGTAGCTCCATGTTGAGTTATCATTTTTGGGAGTCTACAGGCTGGATGAAAGAGGTCTACCAAAGGTCTTCCGCCACACAGCGCTTCAGATTTGAAGAGCGGGCTGCGTCGCTGAGTGAAGAATTTGAAAGGACCGAGCATATTGAAGATTCGATCTTTGAGGAATAGACTTTTCATCAATTTTACTACATATTTTTGCCTTCCTTTTTCCTCTCTTTGCGTGCCGACATGAGTACTAAAAGTTCCTATGGGGCGATGACTACTTTAAGCACTGAAAGATGCTATAACATTATATATAGGCTTTGTGGGTGAGTGAATGGGTGTAAATAAATAGCGATACACCAAAAAAACGAACAGGCGGAAAAAATTATTAACGCTTTAAGCGTTATATATGAGTGACTGGGCAGCTATCATTATCAGTACAAAGTTGACGGCAGTCATTACCTTTTGGTGTGCTCGTTTCGCTTGTACCTCCTTTACACTGGGTAGTCCGTATCTCTCAGATGCGCATCAGATGAAGTGAGTTACTTGTCAATACCTCACTATTCTTCCATTTTTTTAATTTTTCCTTTCGTTTGTATTAGGATACCAACTACAGAAAAGCGGAAATCAACCATAATACCGACTGGTTCTAACGTTTATGATTGTGTTTGTTTCTCACTATATTGAAACATCTATTTAATCGCATCGGTTTGCTATGGGTAAGGGAAGAGACAAACGCAAGAAGCGGGAGGATCCCACTAAAGCTGCCAAGCGTGCCGCAAAACAGTCCAGCAAACACTATAAGCATCTCGCAAAGCACCAGGACAACGATAAGGAAAAAGAAGGCTTCAATAATGAAGAAGCAATTGAGGTCACCCTCAAGCACATTCAAAAGGTGCAGGGAAAGATTCGTATCGTGGAGGAGACTCAAGATGTATGCCCACCGTCGCCGCGGGTGAATGTGGTACTCTCTCCCCACCCCGAGCGCGATGGGGAGCTGATTATATTCGGCGGAGAGTACTGGAATGGCAAGATCACAGAGGCCTACAACGACGTGTACTTCTACCGCATCCGACGCGGCACCTGGGCGAAGCTCTCCACCGCAGTGAACCCGGCGCCCCGCAGCAGCAGCCAGGGCATTATCTACAAGCACTACTTCATCATCTTTGGTGGTGAGTTCGTCTCGCAGTCCCAGTCGCAGTACATGCACTTTAGGGATGTCTGGCGCTTCAACTCCCGAATCAGCGAGTGGGAGGAGCTGAAAACCCTCAAGGGAGGCCCTTCTTCACGAAGCGGGCATCGCATGGTGCTTTGGAGGCGGAACGCAGTTGTCTTTGGTGGCTTTTATGACAATGCCCAGGAGTGCCGCTACTACAATGACTTATGGATCCTGTCTTCTCTGGAGGGGGCGGGAAAGTGGACAGAAGTGAAGGTGTTGGCTGTCAGCGAAGTCCCTCACGTCCGCAGTGGACATAACATGGCGGTGTATCAGGACCAGCTCTTTGTGTTTGGCGGGTACTCTACAGAAAAGTTTAATCGCTTCAAAAAATCAGAGGCCACCGTGCATCACGACCTGTGGATAATTCAGCTGCATCCACCCGAGACTGAGTTTAAATCGGCCGAGGAGCTGCCAGTGTGGAGGAAGCTACACCTCGGTGGTGTGCCGCCCCCGATTCGTTGTGGCGTTGCTTCGGCATTCAAGGACGCGCGTTTGTACCTCTTTGGTGGTGTCATGGATATTGAATCACCGGGGGGTAAAGTGATCTCGACCTTTCATAATGACCTGTTCGTTTTCCACATGGACAACAAGCGCTTTTACCCCGTGGTGCTCCGTAAGATCTCAAAAAAATCTACATCAGTAGACGAAATTCGTGCTAGTAATTTGAACAGTCTTCAGGCGCAGCTCGAGGCCCTGTACCTAGGCGGTCAGGGGGAGGAGGGCGATGATTCGACTGATACGGACTCTTCTTCCTCCTCTTCGCTGTTGCTGTCGGAAGGTGGTGAGGACAAGGCGGGGAATGACAGCCAAGCGTGGAAGGAAAGCTACGAAATAAACCGCTATGGCCAGGTGCTACCGCACCGGCGAATGGACTCGGCGATGGTTGTGATCGGCAACCAGCTCTACCTCTACGGCGGCCAATTCGAGAGCTCCAAAAGAGAGGTGACGATGTCCGACCTGTATTCGCTAAACCTCAACCGCCTCCAGACCTACCAGGTTCTCCTTTCGCAGAATCTCTCCGAGGTGGGGTGGCTGGCGAACGACTCGGAGAGTGACACCGGGTCGTGGGAGAGCGGGAGCACCGTCGTGAGCTGCACCTTCGACCTGGACTACATCGACGACGATGCGGAGGCAGAAGCGGCGGATGACGTCGTAGACGGCGACGAGGCTCCGGAGGCAATCCCGGCCGAGCTCGAAGTGGAGGTGACCCCGGGCCAGACGGAGGTGGCCGCCGCAGTCGACCGCGTTACACACATCCGTGGGAAGAAGGGACTGCATGTGCATAAGGCTCAGCTCCTTGCGCAGCTCAACTCGTCGGCCGGGGTGCCGACCCCGGCGCGTGAGGAGCCCTTTAGGCAGTTCTTCAAGCGCACACAGGCGTTTTGGATGACGACTGCGAAGGAGGCCCACCAGGGCACCCGCTCAGACAGGCGCGAAAAAAAGGAGGCATCAAGTTTTGCGCGCAAAAGATATGACGAAACCAGAGAGTTGCTGGCGCAGCTAGCCTTGGTGGAAAGTCGCGAGGAGGAGGAGGCGCGTTTCTTTAAGGAGCGAAGTCTTCAGAAGGAGCGGGAGTGGGAGGAGTATGAACGAGAGCAGGAGCGGCTGCGGCAGGAGGAGGCCGCGAACATTGCATCCGCCCTAAAGCGCGGCACTAATTCAGATGACGATGAGGACGACAACGAAGATGACTGCAACAATGAAAAGGACGTTTAGAAAATATTCGCGCACCTGAAACATAGTAACGCTTATAGTTGACTGTAGTGCAGACATTTAATGCCTATGTGGATTTTTCATTCCACGATGACGATTCCTATTTTTTTATCGATTAACAGTAAATACTATTACTAGGTTCAGTGTTTTAATATTTGAACAGAAGGAATTGAATGCGCGAGCGCATATATGCGCTATGGTATAATATTCTAGGATAGCTGTATTAACATTTGCACTTTGTGTCAATTACCTCTTATTAGCGTTTACTACGGATATAGAGTGGTTTGAGCTCATTTGTCTCTCCCTCCCATTTGCACTGCGTAGCGTATCACTTCAAAAAATGCTAATTATAAAACAGTATACTTCCTACCTAGTTTTATCCCTTTTACTATAAGAATACTTTTATGATTTGGCCCTTGTTTCGCCTGAAATTGACGCAAGCATTGCACGGGGCCTTATCTATAATTTAGTTAGTTTGACAAATACTAATGCGTGAGGGTGACACATCTGTGGTAGCTAAATTACGCCTTTTAGTGGAACAGAATCAAAAAATTCAGGAAGCTGTTACTCAAGAGATTGTCAGAGCTGACAAAAAGCTAGCAGCAACCGAGACATTACGACTTCTCCTTGTAAGGGTAGATTCACCATGCTTCGGAGGGAAAATTAGGCGCCGTAATATAGTCATCGGAACTAAACGGAATCGTAACGCAAAAGATGAACCTTTGTATATTTCTCATCCCTTTTCTGTATCAAGCGCACCGCGAGAATGTAATCTCCCTGATCCATTCAAAATTGTTGGCCTGTACGTTCCCGCGCACTCCAGGCACATGCGCCTGATGTCCCCTGCGAAATCGGTCGAGGATATGGATCTTAGCGCGCTGGAGAAAATCTTTCCCCCTTTCCCAAAGGCTTCTACTTGCGACAAGGAGATTGGTGTGCATAAATCGTTGTCTTCCCATCGAGAGAACATCGAGGCATTTTTCCCTAATTCCACAAAGGGGCGCGTGCATATCCGGTTTCATTCAAGCGATCCAGGGCAGCAAAAGGCATTGGAGGTCATGGAGCAGTTCAAAAGGAGCTTTGAAGGGGAGGTGGGGAGGCGCATCCTTCAGCAAAACTGGCCCGATCCTTATACATGTCTGGCCCGTCTTTTGGTTAATTATCTATATGAGGAGTTCTGTAGACACTACCATCAAGACCGCCTCAAGTTTTTAGCTCAAAACTATTTACTAACGCGGTGGTCCTACCTCCAGCACCTCGTCGAAAGGGCGACATACCCCTTGATGTTCGCGTGCGAGGATGCTGACTTTCTGAGGAGCTCCCGAGTGCGCGCCTATAGAAAGCTACGGGGGAGTAGCTATTCATCTTGTAAAAAGCCTTCTTTCATCTTGGCTGCACTCATTGCACATCGTGCGGGTCTTTTTAGATCTAGCACGTTTCTTGACCCCTCCATGAGTCTTTCTCTTTTTGTGGGCTCAAGTGAGCTCATTGATTTTCGAGTCTTGCTAAATCTTAAATTGTCCGAATTTTTTAAGGAATACTCCAATGCGCAATAGAACAAAAGGGCACAAAAGGGCTAGCTAAGAGCACAAAATTTCCTCCGTTATTGTGGTACAGGGCCCGCGATAAGTGCGGGATTCAACGCGCCAATGTTTTCATTTTTTAGGCTTTAAATTCCCCGGTTCTCCCTTCCCCTCTTTCTGAATACTAGGATCAAATTACTTTAAGCGTACGTGACCCTCCCCCCCTCTCTCACGATTGATTGTGCATGTCTCTGCCGGACATTGAGGACTGTGTACTTCGCACCACCACACAAGAAGACTTCAAGGAAGTCGTGGGAAAGCCGGTAGGTGAATACTCACTACTGGAAGAAATATCTTCAACGTATACCGATCTCTTCCTAGGCCAGCAGCTGCCGCGAACGTCAACATACCCCACGCTCATTGTGTGCGACCTTGCGCCGGCGACCCGTGGGACGCTATCAGAGAACACAACGCTTATCGTCCTGCCGCCTGTGGATTCGTTGCCCTCGCACCACGACAGCGCATGCGATCCATCGGCACCTGTCCGAAAAGCAGGAGGAGACCCTCCAGCTCCAGAGAGGATGCTGGAAATTCGACTTTGTAGGGGAATGGCGGTAAACCGGGCGGAGGGAAAGTCCTGCGTGCTTGACGACCTGCTTGTGCCCAATGGTGGACTTCTCCGTATTGGCAATGAGGCCTACGAATGCTACTTTGCAGTTTATAGGACATCGGATATGGAGGACACCGCGGCAGCCTCCTGGACTCTGCGCGTCGGCCCCGAACTGTTTCGGAATATTCGGGCCGCCTATTTGCACGACATCGGTTTCCAAGCGACATCGCATTCATTCGCGGACATTAGCCTCAGCCTTCCGATGCATCTTCTCCTGCCGGTGGAGGATTCCGAGGGCAATGTGGAAGTTCTCAGAGATGCTTCACTGGAGGACAGCCAACCACTGAAGCTCGATAAGGTGGTGCTTTGCCCGGCCTTAGACAACTTCTTTTTGTGCAATATTCTTGGAGACCATTATGCCGATTTTATGGAGATTGTTTTAGCCGTTTGTGCATCGCAGCTGGATGGCAGGCTGCTCACAGAGGGAAATGTCGTAACGCTTCGCCTCACACAGGGGGATCTTCAGAGCTCGCCGGAAAGTATAGGGGGGTTAGATCTTCTCGAGGCAATTTTTGCCGCTCTAAAACACCAAACAGACACCTTTAGCAGTGTCTGGATGTCACTTGACGCACTTTCTCTATTTCCGTTTCGTGTTGTGGAGCTGTGGCGAGGTGGTAAGTTCGTCAACTACGGTTACGCGTGGTTTAGCGACATCGACAGGAATCACCAAACAGGGCTTTCACTCGTATCGCAGTCCACTTTTAAGGCAACAGAGTTCACCCCGCTCTTCGCACCGCTGAACGACGACGAGGACGCGGAGGACAGACTAGCCCCGCAGGAACAACTTTACTCCTCCTTGAAGGAGTTTTGGGTAGGGAATCAAGTACAGACCGCATCCCAGATTTTCGTGGTGCATGGCTTAAAGGAAAATTATGTGTATTCATTTATTAGCCAAGCGCTGCGGGAGTTTGGGGTGCTGTCAATGTTTGCCTCGGCAGAGGGCCTCGACGAGGAGGAGCTGCGGACTCTGCTAGAGCGGTTCGGGAAGACCTCCGGACAGGTCGCCCTCGTCGTCAAGAACGCCGAGAGCATCGCGGCGAATCACCCGGAGCTCTTCGCGCTGCTGCAGTCGCCCGAGGGGGTGGGGCTTGAGGAGGGCGGCCGGTGCCCGCGTATCGTCCTGCTGGTCTGCGAGACGCAGGAGGCGGTTCCGCCCGCGATGGCCGCACGGGCCACGAACCCGGGGGGTGTCCTCGTGTGCGGGAGCCCGTCCGAGGAGGACCGCGCGCGACTGGCCCGTCGCAGCGCCCGCCATGTCACGCAGCGCTGTCACATTCACATGAGCACCTTCCTGTCCTTCCGGGCCCTCGCCGGCTGGACGGTGGGCCTGTCCTGCGCCGACATCGTCGCGTACATGGAGGCTTGCGCCGCGGCGGTGACGAGATGTCGCTACCCGGACGGCGTGGTGCCTGTGCTCTCGGACAGGGTCTGCGAGCGGGTGCTGCAGGACTACCTCAAGTCGCACGGTCTCACGTTGGTCTCCACCAAGCTTCAGCCGGTCCGTTGGAGCGACGTTGGCGGGCTGGTAGAGGCCAAGCGAGAGCTCAAAGAGACGATTCAGCTTCCCATTCTCTACCCTGAAATATTTGCCAGCGGCATGAAGAAGCGAACGGGCATTTTGTTTTACGGACCCCCCGGATGCGGCAAGACACTGCTGGCTAAGGCGGTTGCCACCGAGATGAACATGAATTTCATGTCCGTCAAGGGCCCCGAACTGATAAACCAGTATGTTGGCGAGAGCGAGCGCAACATTCGCGTTCTCTTTCAAAAGGCCAGGGATAACTCGCCGTGCATTGTTTTTTTTGACGAGCTTGACGCGTTAGCCCCCGCGCGAGGGGCAAAAGGTGACGCAGGCGGAGCGATGGATCGCATCGTATCCCAATTACTTGTCGAAGTGGATGGAATCGGCCAGACACGGTCCGACGGCACCACAAGCGGGGATGTGTTTATTATTGGCGCGACGAACCGCCCAGACCTCCTTGATCCATCTCTACTGCGACCTGGCCGCTTCGATCGCCTTTGCTATTTAGGGATTCCCTCAACAAGGGAGGAGCAACTGCATGCCGTTCGTGCGCTTACACGGAAGTTTGATCTACACGACGATGTGAACCTTGAAGAGTTGCTAAAACCACTTGACTTCGTCTACACGGGGGCGGACTTCTTTGCCCTATGCTCTGATGCGATGATGTTTTCTGTTGAAGAGGCTCTTGAACATGCGAAAGGGGAGGTCGTAGGTTATGATGGTGCGGTGGTGGCGGCTCACGATGAGGATCCCACCGAGGCAAGTGGCGATAATCTCAGTGCCCCTATTAAGGTGAAGATGAGCCACTTTCTAAGGGCCCGCGACCAGCTCAAGGCGTCGGTGACTAAGGAAGATCTGAGGCGATATGAATCGCTCAAGGTGAAGTTCAGTGGTTGATGTGGCACGTTTTAGTGGTGGTGATGGTGTTCAGGGTTACATCTTTACGTACCTCAATGCCATCGTATTCCAAAAGGGTTATTACTACTAATTTGTTTGATTCTGATCCAATATTTAAGCAGGAGTAATTTTTTTTCTGATTAAAAGGAGAAAAATATAATGCCAAGCATTCTGTTAAATGTCGTGAATATCGAAAGCGTAGAAATCTGATAAAATTAGCATATCAAATAGATCTTCGTTGTACACACGTGTGTGTAGAAGAATAGTTTTGAACTAAAAACGAAGGTTGCATGGGGGTTTTGTCATTGCAGGCAAGTGGGATTCCTCTACTTTTCTCATTTCCCCTCTTTATAAGAAGAAGACGCGTTAAGACACTTGAAGCAGTCGTACAGCTTACAAAGAAACCAATCTAACCTGGTGAGTGCCACCACAACAGAGCATTTTTTTTTTCTTTCTTAGCAGTTTGCATTGGGTGGCATGTCTATAGAGGCGGTTACTTCAAGGCGTGTTCGTCGAGCGTGGGAACCGACCGAAAAACATTGGAACGATGACGCGCTCGAAACTCCATGGGAGGACATAGCTCCACCACTGCATAAAGTCACTGTTTTCAGTCTCAAAAATGTCTTTTTCTTTTCCCATGCCACCGCCGTCCAGGCAAAGACCCTGGGATGCCTTTCCGAGGAGGGTAATAGTGCCATTATCGAGGCACCAACTGGAAGCGGGAAGACCTTGGCCTTTCTGATACCGATGATGGAGCGCACCATTCGCTGGTGCGAGTCATATGTAGCGGAAAACCAGAAACCGCCACTCACTCGGAATATTTTGGGCATCATCCTCTCCCCATCTCGCGCGCTTGCGGAGCAAACGTATGTCGTTGGCAAGCAGCTGGCGGCGCGCTATCCATACAACGTGCAATTCGTCCTGTGTGACAATGCTGTAGGAAAGCCTGCTGCGGTTCTGGAACGACTACAGCGAAGCCAACGAGGCGCAGGGTTCTACCTAACCAGTACCCCTAAGGATTTGAAAGAGTTTCTTGAGATTATGAAGGATGCAGGGAGGCTGACCAGCACTGTCGTCGGTCAGCCGCAGATAACAGAGGAGCTTCTCGCAGAGCAGGATGAGGAAACACGCCGCCGCTACTATGCCAGGCGAGCGCAGAAGCAGTTTCGCACGGAAACGAACCCTGTTTCGAGCCCCACTCGAGAAGGAAATCATATTATTTTTTTTTCTTCCCTTAGCAAGCGCTTTACAGTTATTATGGACGAGGCGGACCTTCTTTTCAATTCGCACGATATGCGACTCATTGTCAAACAGTTCATTCATGACTATTGCCTTCTCCCAGAGCGTGGACCTTCCGCCAAGGGGCCGAAAGGACGAAATCGAAAGCGGCAGCACCAGTCGTCCCATGAAGTGCTGCGTTCAGACTTTCTTTTTGTTGGGGCGACGGTTGCGACTTCTCCTAGTGTGCTACAGTACGCCCAGGAGGTGTGCAAAGCCTGTGATACAAACCTCAACCTTATTTCTGTCGGGTCTCCGACCGACTTTCTCTCACAACTCCAAAGCAAGTACGCTGTGTGCGAGGCTTGCGAGTTTCTACCTACCTTCATTCAAATGATAAATCTGCATGCGTCCAAGAAGCATTTTGTCTTCTTCAACAGTTATTGTGCGCTACGGTTCGTGCAGAGACTCTTCCAAAACCTGTGCCGAGGTGCCCGGCCACTTCTTTTCATCAACAGCATTTATACCATGTACGAGGAGATGACGGAGAACGCGCGTGTAGAGCAATACAATGCCTTTTTGATCCACTCTACAACTAAGAAGGCGCCCGAGAAGACAAAGAAACCGCTCTCAGCCGCGGAGAAAAAGAACCAAATCTTTTTGGGCGGCTGGAAGCGTGAAGGGCGGACTCCGATGGGCTCTGGAGCGATCTTACTATGTACCGATGTTGCGGCCTTTGGCCTGGATGTTCGGGACGTGGACTACGTTTACCACTTCGAGCCTCCATCTTCAGTACAGGCATATGTCCACCGCGTGGGCCGTGTAGGCCGTATGGGGATGAGGGGCTGCAGTGTTTTGCTTCTGCCTTGCCTTGTTGACACCGTTGCGACCAGCAGGGAAAGGGAGCGGAAAGCGACCAGCCGGCGCTTTGAAACGGTTGCCAATACAAAGGAATTTACCAGTGAGCTACACTCCACCCGTACATTGCTGAAACAGCTGGGACCGCGGTGGGAGCAGTATGTTAACGATTTAGCAAGGCACGTCTCGCTCGAGGAGTATGCTGTACCACCCTTCGCGCCCATCTCTTCCACCCTCCGAAACGTTATCCGCGAGGATACAAAACTGCAGAAGCTTGCGCGAGCGGCTACCATCTCAATGTGCGAGGCAGTAGGTGATGAAAAGGGGAGTTGGTTCACTCCAAAGATGTGCCTCCAGGTACTGTTCCTGGATTAGTGTCATCGAGTAGCGCAAGCAGGGGTGGTTCTTACAACACGCTTTGAAAGGCATCACCGCTAATTAAATAAGTCCTTTTTGACATTTTTTTTTAAATGTATGCTTGCCTATGGGCTACTTTTATAGCAGCATAATAATCTCACCTGTTTCACGCACCTGCAGAATCCGAATCGCTTTTCGTTTTTTTTGCTCCTTTTAAATCTTTGCATTTTTTTGGAAATAAATTTTTTTAAGAAAGGCGACATGTACAGCTACAACAACATCGTGGAAAAGGGTGAGCCGCAGCACAAGGAACTCATTGACAGCGCTTTAGACGGCATGACAGTGATCCCACAGAGTACGCAGCGCCGGATTAGTCCTGAGATTGACTGCATTGTTGTGGACAATTTCCTCACAAATGATGAGTGCGATGCGCTCGTTGTGGCTTGTGAGAAAACTGGCTTTTCTTTCTGGCGGCAGACTACTCATGACGTAGCTGATGGGGAGTCAAGCTGCAGTACAGCTTCAAAAGCAGTTCGCGTTGTGGACACGATTGAGGCCGACTTTGACCATTTATCCCAGTATCTTTTTAAGCGCATTGCAACAGTAGTAAACCTT
>JAHSUH010000434.1:0-130000 GCA_025388415.1 Cynanchum wilfordii
TTGCTTGCACATAGGACACCAAACCATATTCTTAACCTAAAAAATGTCAAAGACAAGAAGTTCAACATGTCATGGAAATTGATCAAAGGAGAGCCACACTCCTGAAATGCAAAAATTTTGTGCATAAGATAAAAGCAGGAAAATAACATGATAAAGCTATACAAACAATAAGTATCACAAGTACAAAATAGAATTGTCAGAAACTATGCTTCTTTTCGTGGTGACTATCCCCTCTAATGTTTGTTAATTGTCTAATTAACTAAAAGACTGGTATTCAAATGTTCAAATCTTTCAGTTAATAGGCACCATCAAGGTGCCTTCACATAATTGCAAGATCAATGCAGAACACCTCCTTTGCGAGTACAGAACAACACTACATGGCAAAGGAATTAGTCCTCAACATTTACATTTCAAAAGGGGCAGGGGAAGAAGGTTATAGAGACTACTTCCAAATCCATTTCAACCATATGATCAAATGATGTGAAAGAGAGAAAATCCTATTATCTCCAGAAATTGACTGAATTACCCCTTTCCCCATGTTTTCCCTAGTGTAAATTTATTTTAGAAAGGAAATAAATAAAACAAAATGACCATAAGATTCAATCCTCTTTCTTCTTCTTCTTTGCCTTAAGTTGAACTGTATTAGCACTAAGATCAAGAGACTGTCGTGAGATGAATGATGGGTGATGTTTTATAACGTGCAAAAAAATTAGTAGGACATGATTCTCAAAGGTGGAGGAGAATGAAAACATGTAAGACAAATAATATTCTTAGTTTGATAGGCAAAATATAGAAATTTCACTCATAATCAGACATGTGCAGCATTCAGCTGCATATGCTCATACACTGCATGAGCCAAATATTCATCTTCTTCATCATCCCAAAAGTTTTATTCGAGGCATTTGATTCTACAACAAGATAATTATATTCAAGCTCAAATGAAGACTAGAAAATGTGATTCCTAAACTATCAGGAAAATGGAATGGAGAATTACTGCAAGAAATCACTAACAAAAATATGTCACACAAAAACCACCCTAGATTCTGCTAAACTTATTAGGTAAACAAGATAGAATAGAGATCGGGTTGCAGGAAATTTCAGGAACAAATAGGAAAATTTTTACTATAAGTATAACTACATAATAAGTAAATAAAGAGAACATAAATGGAAATGTAAAAGAAAGAAGAGATAAGAAGAAAACTCCTAGAATCAATCTAAGGTGGAGGGGATTGATAATGAATAGATATTCCTTCATTTAATCTGAAATACAAATTTTTTGGTATATAATAAGTGATGGGATGTATATATAATGGAGTTGCAGAAGTAAGAGGTGGTAGGTGTAAAACTATGCCTTTCGTAGTTTTACAAAGAAACAAAGAAGAATCATATTGACTTTGAACAAAAGAGAAGCTTCAAAGTTGAGAAGCGTAGATTGAAACTTGTCAAACCAAGCACGCGGTGCCTGTTTCAAACCATAGAGGGAATGTTTCAATTTACAGACATCTTGAGATCCAAATGCTGGAGTCATATAGATTTCTTCCTTAAGATCCCTGTGCAAGAAAGCTATTGCAACAAAACATAGATCCATCCATCCATCAAACTCATGCACAAAAGGAGCTAATAAGAAAACTAGACAAAAGAAGAGAGAGGAGACCTAAATGCTTGAATAGAACCACAGATAATTTCAGCCTGTTTAAATCAGATTGTGAGCACATTTTGCAAATTCCTCCATCAAAATAGCTTACATTAGACTGTAAACATATTTATTCAAATTCCTCCATGACAATAAAATACCAAAAACAGTTCATTACCAAAATTGATTGACATAGGGAAGGTTTCTTTTGGGAACACAACATCCAACCTAGAATCTAGAGTGTTTTTTGCACACAATTTTTCCATATCAAGAGAACAATACTACACTTCCAGAGATGAAAAATATAGAAAAGAAAAAAGAGAAAAAGAAATTGACAAAATCAAATTCCCTTAGCATTAAATTAAAGTTTAAGGAAATAAAGTCCTAAAAGGAGAGAATAATTTGTATACTCCAAAACTAGCACCAACAACCAAAGAAGTGGGAGAGAAGAGTTACCTAAATGCTTGAATGGAACCAAAGAACTACATCCAGATAATTTCAGCCTATTAAGTTAGATTGTGAGCACACTCTCCATCAAAATAGCTCACTGCAATCAACTAATTATCTTTAGACTGTGGAAGCATATTTATTCAAATTCCTCCATGATAGTAAAATACAAATAAATAAATAAATAAAAGGAAAGAAAGAAAAGTTCATTACTAGAATGGAACATGAACTTGTGCCTTCTTAGCATACTCCTCTTTTCCATCAAGAGTATGTCATCTTTACGAAAACTTAGTAAGACAGATGGCTCCTTCAATCTAAACAAATTTTGCAAGACACGTGCTTTCTCTCGAGTACTAGCCAATTATTTTCAACATCAGTGTTGTCATGATGTAGCATAAAAGATGTGAAGGTAGAATAAAGAGCTCCTCTGAAGTTGACTCCATTGAGTTGGACCAAGTCATCCTGAGATTGAAGAACCTTGATTCTAGAGGCATTCAAATAAAGTACTTACTTGATTGTCAGAATTTAGGGTCAACAACAAACCAAAATTAAGGGCTAAATGAAGACTGGTGGAGTCACACTCCTTCTCCCTTCCAATATTTTATCTCCAACGAAATGGATGCAGTCCTTGTATCCTATTTCCATAAGTACAGATTTGTTCAACAAAACAAGATTAAATATAAAAACAGTGATCAAAAGAAAAAGGATGGACGCAAAGGCGAAAAAGAAAAAGCACTAAAGTACACAGAAAGACACTAATGCAATCAAACACATCCAAAGTACACAGAAATAACAACTAAACAAATGAGAATACATAGTACACACATATATATACTATGTATATATGTACATATAGTGGTTAAAAGATTATTTTCGCTCTTAACATCTACTTGGAGCAGGCATAGTTCTCCCTTATCACCTAATAAGCAATTCTTTAAAACAGTTTAAAGAACCTGACCAAGTTGGAGAAACACAAGATTTAAAGTTGCTGCTTTGGTCCTACAAGAAAAGTTAGAGAAAAGAGGGAAATATTTCAAAGAAAAAGAAAAAGAAAATGTTTCTTGTCCTATATATAAAAATACAATGAAATCATAGAATATAAGGAAGTCTTCATCATTAGTTGTAATTCAACAATCTACACTTAAAATGATGCTCTGTCCAACTAGAGACCAAATAAAATGTAAATGCTCCACATACCCTGTATGTATGTATAGGCATTACTGCAGTTCGGGGTCTCAAAGAGAGTAAGTTTAGCAAAATATTACGATAGGTACCTGCCAAACAAGCCAATCCTTCAGCAGTACCACCATTTCTTGCTCCCGCAAGGGATATTCTCTTATGTGTTTGCTCTGTCCATTTCTTGTACATGCCAGTTCTCTTAGCTTTGACTTTTGCACCTCCTTCTGTCTTTACCTACAGAATGAAAATAAACAGTTGGCCTCAACAAGCAATCAGTAAAGTTATTCTAACTCTATTTAGGAATGAATTTCTTCATTTTATTTGACATAAACAGTTTTACCCTTTATCAGGGACCCATGTCTCAAAATGACATAATGACATACCTAATAGCATGTTTCTTCAAGCAATGACTGAAAAATGGTATAAAAAGCAAAATCCATTTGATACACATACTAGAATTCAACAATTACATGAAATTCACACATTGTCAAAATGGAAAACAACCAGTTTCATGATAACCTACTGGATACACAGTAGTCATCTGGGTACTCAAAATCTACCATTTCATCAAAACTCAATCCATGGAGAAATAAAATGTAGTTTATTTCTATGTAAGAATTATACAAACATGCAAAATATGAAAGATCTCTAAGTACCTTTCCACTTGCTGTCACACGTTCCCCATTGTTCAATTTGATATATTTCTTACTCCTCTGTTGCAAAAATAAAATGGATTTGGTTAAATAAGGCAGGAAGGACAAGAATTAAGAATTTTAATTCTGCAAATTACCTTATCCCAATGCAGATGCCGATTCTCACCAGAAAGTTAGTAGTATCTCAAGTCTATTGCATTTCTCGGACAAAAAGATCAACAAGTTATGGAGTAAAGCAGAAGATTGCAATATATTTGAGAATGTTCTATTCTAGTGGGATACAGCCTCTTCAATTTTCTGTTGAAGGCATATCAGTGCATGTTTGACATTGACATTTTGTGTACGATATATATATATAAACACAATATTGGTATGTGAGCATACATAGATGTCTATATAAGTATATGAAAATGAGGACATGAGGTGGGTGGGTGGGGGTTTGGTTCTTAAGAGGCCAGCTGTTTAGTAGCAATTATTGAATCCAGTCTTGTCGTATTTTATTCTTTTTGAACCTTGTCCCTTCTATTATTTTGGGTTTTTTAACAATGGTTATCAATTAGGTTGGAATCTGCTGTTTTAGACCTTGTTGCGGATGACAAACAGGGGCTGAGTATGCAGAAAACTTCCTATCATTGGGATAAGGAAATTTGCAGAATTAAAATTCTTAATTCTTGTTCTTCCTGCCTTATTTAACCAAATCCATTTTATTTTTACAACAGAGGAGTAAGAAATATATCAAATTGAACAATGGGGAACGTCTGATTAATTTCAGAGAGTTAATAATGTTTTCCAAGAGTTCATAAACGATAGTATTTCAGTAAATCATTGTAAGTTCAAGGTACATCGTGTCATTTTGAAAGACGCAAAGCCATACTTTTCAATCAATTACATTCAAAACGGATCAGACAAACAGCAAACCAATAATACACTAAAGGAGCATATCATATGAAATACCAGAATATTATTTTCAAACAAATAGATCTTACCTATTTGATTCAAACCCTTGGTTATTTCTCACGAATAGTCCCGACTCAAAATGCTGAGAGTAACAGACATTTCTAAAAGTTAATTCCATAACAAGAATGCAAAAACACATTATACTGAAGAGGAAATAAGCAAACAAAAGTAGATAATAATTCATCTCCAAAGCAGCAAAAGAGACTGTTATAGAAGCAACCAAAACTCTTGAACAACTTCAGATTAAGCACTAAGAGATATCAGCATCAGAAAATAGTTCCTTCTTCTAAAAGCACTTCTGCTCATATCTTTCGCTCTCTCTTCCTCTCTCTACATATATATATATATATATATATGCATAAATACAGATGCATACTTATTCTTTATTTCATTATTTGACTGTGATATATGAAAACCAGGGCAATAAGTATGATTAAACAAAAAGCAATATATTAGTCATATTGTGTCTAAAACAGATTCTGCATCGTAGAGTTTTGTTCTGAATCTAAAATTATCATTCCATTTACACTAGTAGTCAACACTTCATTGCATAGATTGATGACATATATTACAAATTTTCTTAAGAAAGACACCATAAACGAAAAAGTAAAGCACAAGGAAGTGGATGCGGAATCCATAAGAAAACAAATTAAAATTATATCAAAGCATCCTTCAACCTTTCCTAAATCAAACAATTGTAACATCACAAAAGAAAGCAGACACTCTATTGCCCAAAGCTAATAATGTATTAACTTTTAAACTCAAAGTATTATTTAAACTTAGAATAAAACTAGAAAAAATAAAAAAGACAATATCCCAAAGTAATTCACTATGCATAGACTGATCCTAAAAATTTGTCTTTTTCGTATCACCAGAAAACTTCAAAACAAGGATATTCTAATAGATCTCTAGCCTGATAAAACAGAAATCATTGCACGAACTGTATTGCCGGCCAATTTGTTCATTTGCACATAAGTTTATCCAGTGTCAAAACCACAGAAATCTATATACAAGGACTCTGAATCGCATTAATCTGCGTAAGTGATCAAAGTCTTCCATAACCTACACTGTTTAAAAATCAAGAGATGGAAGCTAGAGTATAAGCTTTAAAGGCCTGCACAGTCATTGGTATCGTTTTTAGAGGGAATCTTAGCATTCAAAGTTACTTTCTCACTGGGAAATATAGTTAACTTGTCACTCTCAGTAAGTGAGATAGATATTATCTTGAGAAACACGGAGATATGGACCATCCATGATTTAAAATATAAAAAAAAGAAAAAAATCAAGTGTAAAAGCTGCGGTTTCTAAATGGTTAGATGTTACCTAGACAATTTGCGCTAATTAATAGATAGAATATGAAAACTGAAATATGGTTAAGGCTCTCATAATTTTCATGCCAAGTAAAAAGGTAATATTCAATTTTGGAAGGAGAGAATGTGATACATGTAAATACTTTATCCAAAACAAAAATGCATAAAGAAAAGAAAAGAAAAGAGAAACCAAGAGCAAACCTTGCTTCTCTTTGCTCTTTGAGGGATTTTCTAAGGTCAAAACTTCCTGCCACATGTAGAAAGAGAAAAATGTGCTTTAAAATGGTATAAATCCAGAAATCCAGCTTCAGACACTAAAAGCAAGTTATAAACAAGACAAAAAATGAAAATGGTAAATTTAATGGACTAAAAACATCCAAAACCTCTCACAAAAGGGCTAAGCAAACTTTCGCACTTTTGTGCTGCTAATCCAAAGTATTAAGGCCTTGTTTCATGAATTTTCCGATTAGAATAAAGTTCATCTTGCTCTGATCTTTTTGACAGAAATTACACATAATGCGGAGAAGGTCCAAAATCATATCTTAAGCATTAGGAAATATGTTCCCAGCATTTTATTTGAACATGATGATACTCCAAATTAAGAGAAAACCACCACCAGATTACTCTAGTGGAATTAAGTTATCTCATTCACACCTTAAATTAAAATATCTCAAGTTAGGACAGGGTTGTAGTCATTTTTTGACTCACAATTCCCTCCTGAACCAACAATTCTGGTGCAATGCAGTGCCCAACAAAAAAAAAGAATGAAAATAGGACACAGACATCAACCACATATTCGCTATGTAAACAATGAACAAGCCAGAATGTAATTCTCTAACCAATATTGTGGGACGAATTGAATTATACTATAAGAAAACAAATTACAAAGAGAAAGCTAAGAGAAAAGAATAGAATTATTGCAGACAGTGATGGATGCATGCTTGCTGAAACAGAAGTAATTGTATTTCATAGAATCAGTAAATTATAATATTCATTTTTCCATGCAAGAGAATCAGAATAGATTTAGAAAAGAACTCGTTGGGCTGTCTGGTGGTCGAACACCAGTTAGTGACTGTCCCCTCAGCGCCCTTGGATTAGTTGTTGAATTATAATTATTCTCTGCTTGCTTTTTTAAAGCATTAACAGAGAATTAATCTAAGTAAACACCAATTACATTAAAAACTGAAGAAATGGATCACCGGAACCAGAGGAATAGAGCTGGAAAAACTCAAGATCACATTAAAGCTAATGTAAGACAAATATGATAAAAGAAAAGTACATTTGAGAAACAAACAAAACTACAAACATGAATTGCAGCCCCTATGGCAACAACTTCATCATGATATAGAAAGCAATAGATGTCAAATAGGTGCAAAACACATAAGAATACAGAGGATAAGACCACCAAAAAGTGAGTGATTATAAATGAATTAAGTTGTTAGATAAAAACCATTATAAATGAAATAAGATCAAAAGAGACGGTACGAGAGGATGTGTTGACAATTCAAAGGTCTAAAATAAAATCATTCACTTCGATAATAATACTTAGCACAACTAGTAATTTGTTAAAGATGAGAAGACTCAAATATCTCTTAGTCTACATGCATCCTGCAAAAGTCATCATTCTTCCTTCATTGTCAAACAATGATGAAAATCTGGGACAAGGTGGTGATCTTGTTTGGTAACATGTTGATATGTCCTAGTAATCCTACAGTGGATGAAAAAAAGTTCTACCTAAGAGCTTATGGCTATCTGCTAGCTTTTGAAACTCAGGTGATACATAGATAGTGGCCTTGCAGGACATTAGGAGATAAGCATGTGCTCAGTAAATGACTGAACAAAGAGCTATTTCTTGTTAAGTGTAGTATCTAGTTTTTATGGAGATCAGCATGTTGTTGTAAACTCTCCTCACAGTTAATTCTAATTATGCCAATATTTAGAGTGTGAATGGCAATTTAACTCTAATTTCCGGACAAAAAGAAAAATGTAACAGACTAAGACTAAGACTGTGACCTAAGACTGTCATATTATCAAGAACCAAGATATACCTATGCTTGGATCTTGTCAATATTCTCTAACATCTTCTGCTTTTCCGTCTCCAATAGTCTTGAAAGCATAATTCTGCAACTAAAAACATGAAAACAAGATTATTGAAGTGAATTTATAGATGACAAAAAAACCACCCTGATAATTCAACTAAGTGGTTTTATTTGTCCCAACCACCAAATTTAAATATAAAATTACAAGGCCTAACTTATCCAAGAAGTATCTTAGAGAACACCTATTCTGTGAGATAATCAAAAGAGATTTGTCATTTCTTTAATCATCCTGGGATGTATATCATCAAAGAAGAAATTCTTCAAAAGAATTTAAAGAACCTGCCAAATTGGAAAAACAGAAGATTTAAAGTTTCTGCTTTGGTCCTACAAGAAAAGCTCTAGAGAGTATAGGGAAATATTTCATTAAAAAAAAAAAATGTTTCGTGTCCTATATATAAAAATACAGTGATCATGGAATATAACAAAGTCCTCAACATTAGTAGTAATTCAGCAATCTACACTATTTAAAATAAAATGATGCTAATAAAGGGCTGTGTATTTTGATTCATTTTCTTTTCTTTTTTTTTAATTTATCCACCAAGTGTTCTAAAAGACTAGCTAGACACTGAAAATCAGTAATCATTTCACATAAATTGCAGCAAGCGATATGCCAAGAGATAAAAAAGTAAACTACAAAACCTGTATAAACTGCAGCCACACACTTGACCATTTTCCCTGATAAATGTACTTGGACACATATTGAGATGATCCTTAAGAGTTCAAAGCATAGAGGTCTTCCTAATTGCTACCACAACTGCACTCAAAAAAATGTCATTGTTTAGCTTTTATATTAATTTTTCATTAGTGATTTGAATAGAGAGGAAAAACCAAAGAAGTGCATAAGGAAACAAATTCATTCACTGAAACACCCCAAATTTAAATTCCAGCTACTGAAATACCTAATCTTATGAAATACCTAATCCTATGCCTATTGTTTAGCTTTTATTTTTATTTTTCATTAGTGATTTGAATAGAGAGGAAAAACAAAGAAGTGCATAAGAAACAATTCATTTCACTGTAAACACTCCTCATAATTTAAATTCCAGCTACTGAAATACCTAATCTTATGAAATACCTAATCCTATGCCTATATGCCTATGACACTTACACCTATTTCCTATGACCTATACCTATGCATATACCTCTATGCCTACATCTACAACTACAACTACACCTACACCTATTTTCAAATTAAAATATATATATTATTTTAAAATATTTATAATGAAAGCAACTAGCAGATTTTAAACAATCAGCAAAACATAGAAAGTCACTCGAAATTTAAAAAGGAGTTAGTTGAAAGAAAAATACCTTAATCAATCAGCTCTTGCTCTGTTTTTTTAAATCACAAATTTTAAATTCCTGTTTAATGATGTAGTTTTTGATGATCAACTAGCGCCTTTGTTCCTTCTTTTACTTCTTTGAAAAATGAAAAAGGGAAAAAAAAAAAGACAACTTGTTCATGTTAATGTAATGTATAATAATAGGAGATTCTTTTATGTTTCTTTTAATAGAAATTCAACAACTAGTATATTTGGATATATATACCAAAGGAGTACTTGAGAAAAAAACCTTAACCTCAATCAGAAGACTCCTACCTTCTAGATTCTTCTAGATTAAACTGCAATATGGCACAAACAGTACATTAGAACAGAAAAAGAAAATAATTACAATCTTAGTATATATATTGATGTTATTGTAGACATCAGCAGGTAATTGTTCTTTGTGAACATTAACAATTTCTAAATAAAAAAATATTAATGGATATATAAATGATGGAAGGCTTAAGAGAAGAAGAGAATTATTTTAACATTATCAAGAAAACATATATATATTCAAAAGGGATGAAAGATGATATGCCATCGAGAAAGAACCTTACCCTCAATCAGAATAGACTCCTTCCTTAATTATATTGATGTTGTTGCCGACATATGTAACATTTCTTTGTGAACATTAAAAAAAAAAAAATTCCAAGAGCAATCCCTCTGAAACTTTCAATCTAAATGCAGTACCCATTTTTTAATCAAATCCTAACACAAAGAAAGGAAATATCCAACGTAGAATAATCTTAGGGATCTTTCAGGGTAGAAGAAAATTCTTTTTTAACATATCACAAAAACAAATGAATCAAAGGAGTTGAAAGATGATGATGATTGGTGGTGGTCTACAGTACTAACCATAAGCTATAGTGAAAGACAACTCTTTTACCCTCAATCAAAACAGATTCCTTCCTTAATTTTACCAATTCTGCAATGTGACACAAACAACACATTATTAGAATAGAAAAATAAAATAATTACAACCTTATTTATGTTGATGTTGTTGCAGACATAATCAGCATCCCAAAAAAAAAAGGAAAAAAACATCCTATTGACAAAAAGGACCTATAACCATGGCAATCTTGATCCTATTATCTTCTGATGTATAAGTAGCATGTAACTGTTTTTCTTTGTGAACATTAAAAAAATTTTCAAGAAATTGTTTCAATCCTTCTGAAAATTTCTAAATCTAAATGCATATACATATATATATATCCAATTTTTAATCAAATCCTAACACAAAGAAAGGATTTAAATATGCATTGAATGCATTATCAAGAAAACATATGAATCAAAAGGGATGAAAGATGATGATGATTAGGGGCATATGGTTCTTACCTGATGCCATAGAAAACATATGAATCAAAGCTTCAGTGTCGTCATAATTTCTGGGATGCCTTGAAATCATTGATACGATACCTTTCTTTGTTTTTGCAAGAAAATGTTGAGAATGCTTATGCCTACGCCTATTTTGCCTATATGCCTATGACACCTACACCTATTTCCTATTCTATGCCTATACCTACAATTACACCTATTTCCTATGACCTATACATACACACATATACATATATACATCTACATCTATAGCTATGCCTGCGTCTCATTGGAAAAAAGAAATATCAAAAGAGTGCTTGAAAAAAAAAAAAAAAAAAAAAAACTTTACCCTCAATCAGAACAGACTCCTTTCTTAATTGTAACACGTCAAATTCTTCTAGATTAAACTGCAATATGGCACAAACAGCACATTAGAACATAAAAGGAAATTAATTAAAATCTTATTTATATTTGCAGACATCAACATAAAAAAAAGTACAATTATTTAAGCATGGCATTCTTGATCTGCTAATAATATAATCCTATTGTCTTCTGATGTACAAAAGTAGCAGGTAATTGTTCTTTGTGAACATTAACAAATTTTTCCAAGAATTTGTTTCAATCCTTAGCCCTGCCAAATTTCTAAATAAAAATGGATATGTATATATATATATATATATATATATATATATATATATGGAAAGGCTTCAGGGAAGAAGAGAATTATTTTAACATTATCAAGAAAACATATGAATGAATCAAAAGAACCTTACCCTCAATCAGGACAGACTTCCTTAATTTTTACAAAAATTGCACAAACAGCACATTAGAACAGAAAAAGAAATTAATTACAACCTTATCATATTGATGTTGTTGCAGACATCAGCATAAAAAAATAAAATAAAAGAGTAACTGTTTTTTCAATCCGCCCCTACAATTTCTAAATCTAAATGCATATATATATTTATCCATTTTTAAATCAAATCCTAACACAAAGAAAATAAATATGCAAATGGAGAATCTTAGGGTATGGTACTTAAACAAATCAAATTTAAATGAAATTATAGCACTTTTGCATTTGAATTTTTTTAATTACAAGTGGCCTTGTATTCTATACATTTCTGTCACTAAACATCAGGAAAACTCAAGGATTGATGAAGTGCCGAGTTTAAAAATTCCATTTATTTGCAGTAAACAGAATGACCATTTCAAACTCATCTTCAATATTAAGAGATATAAACTGTAACTAGACCATTGTGTGCTACAGGAAACGCAAAATCGCTACTCTAAACTCTAATCTTTCACATTAACTGAGGTAATCATTTATCTAAACATAAATTGCTAGGGACAAGGCATAAAAAATGTAGGAGAATAGGTCCAGACATCCTAAAAACCCCTTTAAAGGAATGTTTTACGAAAACGTACCTAAATCTGAAATGTGACACCAAAAATTTTAATATGCATAAAAATTTTAAACATTTAAAAAAAAAAATTAAAAATGTTACCTCTTCCGAACTTCTTGTTATCAGGATCCATTAATCAACATTTGACATGTAAATATACAATCATAACCTCAGATTCCAAGAATGACCTTGATTTGAGAGTGGGAAAAGAACCCAGAAAAATAACTAACTCCTAGAATTACAATCCCCATATGGTAGAACTACACAATTATGCATTTGTCAGTATGAACCTGTGTACAAAACAATATACAACTCATAGAAATTGCATAAGAAGTATTTTTCTCAAACTCTCTCTTAATGAATATGGTAATTACCTGAACTCAGAAAAGTCCCTGCATGAATAAACCCTCAAGAATTCCTTGATGTTGTCAACCAGAAGTGGAACATATATCCCATCATATCCTGTATGCCTAAAGGCAGGGTTGTGCAGAGGAGGGCCTTTGCTGTGACCATCAGGATTTGAGACGACCTCAAAAACTTTAGTATTTATGTCCTATAATGGTTAAAAGATTATTATCGCTCTTAACATCTACTTGGAGCAGGCATAGTTCTCCCTTATCACCTAATAAGCAATTCTTTAAAACAGTTTAAAGAACCTGACCAAGTTGGAGAAACAGAAAATTTAAAGTTGCTGCTTTGGTCCTACAAGAAAAGTTAGAGAGTATAGGGAAATATTTCATAAAAAAGAAAAAGAAAATGTTTCTTGTCCTATATATAAAAATACAATGAAATCATAGAATATGGAAGTCTTCATCATTAGTTGTAATTCAACAATCTACACTTAAAATGATGCTATGTCACAGAACACTAAATATCAAACACAAATTTGGATACTTGGAAAACAGATTTAGCACTTCTAGATTACCTGTTCCTTTCTAAGCCAATAAGGAATCCTGCTTGAGCAAGTGCTGCCAAGAGATTCCCTCTGCCTGCATCTTTTCCGGTCACAGCAAACCTTCACAAAAGCCTTCCAAATTATTCATCAGAGCAGGATGATAAGAGGCATCACCAAATAATAATGAAAAACTTCATGGAAAGGAACAAACATCAGCAAACCTTTGGACCAAGATGTGTTGTATGATCAAAATTGTGTACCGTAGAGAATATACAGTTTGCATCCCGTAAACCTATAAGAAAAGAAGAAGTCTTCTTTCCAGTAAAGAATAATCAGAATTCTACGAAAAGAAAATAGTGCTGATATGCATGTAATAGTTGAAGAACTCACATGAAAATCATATAAATCTGCTGGATGATCCAATGGTTGAAGATCCATCGCAGTTTGAGATTATCTTTATGTCTGGATAAGCACTTTTTATTGTTGTGTAGAACTTCAGATAATTTCTTGATTTATATTTACAAGCATGAGTTTCCACACTACATAAATATTTCTTGTTTTCGAGACGAAAAGAAAAGAAAAGAAAAAACTGTAATGTAGAAGCTTCATCAGAATATATTTATATATATATATATATATATATACCATGGTAGTTTTTCATCCAACAGTCCTGATTCCCAATGGCAAGATGTCTCAAATCAAATGGTTCTGGATGTCCCATTGCTGCTTGGACATGGCCCCATGTTGAATCGGGATCGCCTAACTCAATACCATCAAGAATTTCCTAAAATAGAAGAAATGCAATACAACTCTTATATCAGTTTACAATATCACATTAAGATATTGTAGGACAACATGACAGAAGTGTAAATCATTGATTAATAAATATACAAATCAGAACAAAAAGGGTGTACCTGCACAAAAGGTAAGATTTTGGAAGTATCAATCTGATCAATGCGGCTGATTCCTGAGTGAATAACCATGAATAAATGGAACAGATGGAAATTAAATCATGAATATAAAATTTATTAAAAAATTGAAATATTAGAAATTCGAATACCACTGTTGAACACCCATATGGGTAATGCCCCTAAATCCTCTTCAAGTTGTGCAAAAAGACAATGAATGAAATTGAAATTAGAAGAATATTTCAGTTTAATTCTACTTTACCTCCTATCATGGGTATTCACAAATAAAGGTGCATAAGTTTCCATTTCTACCAGGTCGCTTAAAGGAACCTTGTGCACATAAACCAACAAGGAAAATCATAGGCCAAGTTAAATCACAAAAAGTGAGGTAAACAAAAGAAGAAATGGTATAACAACCAGCAAAAATTCATATCAACCTTCACACATGAACATAAACACAATAAATATTAGAAAAAATCAGGAAAATCACAAAAATGTAGTAAACTTCTAAAGCTTCAACATTTTTAGCCTCATTATACACATCATCAAGAAAGCACAAGCCAAAGAGAAAAACTAAGCATTACTAAAAAACCAACTAGAAAACATCAAAATTAACATCAATATAACAATTCCGAGATGAAAAGTTAGTACTTGTAAGGATCCATTGATGAATCTTTTGTGTACTGCTCGAGAAGAAGGAAACCAAAGAAAGAGGAGAAGAGACGCACAACACATAAAATAGAAAAAGGAGAAAATGAAAACAACCATTTTTCTATTTTTCTGAAAATGTCTTATTCTTTATGGAACCTTGTGTACATATACCATCGATCAGATCATATCACCTCCCTCTGGTAGAATTAATCATAGCGGAGGCATTATAGCAACTCAAAGTACAAATGCAAACCACTAAAAAAAATATATATATATCCATATCACTATCACACACTATGGATCAATGAAATTTGAGGTCAATAAACACAATAAATATTAGGGCAATTCCTAAATCAAAAAATTCCCATAATAGAGTTTTGAGGATGCACAAACTCATTTATGAATATAAAAGAAACAATCATGAAAGACTCCCAACCACCCTACAACTTCAACAAAGACAAACACAAAGATTAAGACACATTTACTAGAAATAATCTTAGGACTCTTAGACCAAGAAAAGCAAGAGTTAAAGGGGGAAAAAAAAACAAATCACCCTATCCACCAACAACCACTAAAAGAAAAATTTAAAAGAGAAATAAAAGAAAAAAAGTACATATATTCAATATGATGAAAAGAAGGGGACTTTAAAAGTCACAATACCTATGATAGGCCACAAAGAAAGGAAGCTTCTTCATATTTATATAATATATTCATTTGATCCCAAAAAAAACCAATAATAGATGGATAAAGGAAAGTTCATATCAACCTTTACCCATGAACACAAACGTAATAAATATTAAAAGCTAAAAAAAAAAAAAAATAAAGACATTATTTTCAATTGAAACTTTAATTTCTATTTGAGTCGTGTTGTGTGCTCAAAATTACCTTAATTCTTAAATAGATGTCATCCTCCTTCACAGTATGGCTGATGCTATCAGCAAGGATGAATGCTTAGCTTCAATTAGTGTTGAGTTAAGAAGATTTGCACCATTTGATTCTTGGAAAAAATGTTGCATCCAACAATTTGGTATTCCATACATCCAATAGATGTGCTACCAATGTCATTAACAAGATTTTCACCCGTATATACTTGTGCAAGCTCCAACATCAAAATGGCCTGGGAACCAAGAACTTCCTTCTCCTCGTGATCTCCCCTTAAATTACCCACATTATCTAAGCTATCTTCCAAAAGAGAGGAAGAGACAACTTTTATGCATCCACATGAGAACATGAAACCATCTTCAGTAAGGTTATCAAAGAATTTTAAGAAAAGTGCATCAGCAGAGAGATGAAATGCAATCAAATCCTCAGAACAAAACCTATTAGCTGACTGTTGTTCGTCACTGACAGGATATATAACTCTTTTATCTGCAGTTACCGAAATTTTGACCATCCCCAGATTTAGGCAGATGTGGCAGTTTGGAAAGAAATTATCAGAAGCAACCTTACAACATCGATCATTTTGCTGACAATTAGCTTCAAGGCCCATGGCCTTCTTTAAGAATACTAATTGTGTAATGAAGTTTAGGACATGATAAATAATGGTCCAAATAAGAACTAGCATTTGATAAACTTCCCATAAAAGTCTTCGGATGTATGACCAATCAGAATGATTTTTTACCAATTGAGCTCTACCAGATACTCGATACCGAATGACTTGTCTTGCTAGAGCAATCGCAAGTTCAGAAATTTCATGCCAACGGCGCTTAACAGAATTTGAATATGTTCTATCAGAGAACATCATAACAGCTGATTTGTTAATTATGTCACAAACAGGATATCAAATTAATAAAAGCATGTGCTCATAAGATTGTAGATAACGCAGCCAAACATCCAGAAAAACAGACACTTTGTACAATGAAAACTTAGGAGTAGAAAGCAAAGAACTAATTCGACTTGCTGCTACTCTCCATAATTGGCTACCAGTTCTAGTATATTTGGGCTCTGTGGATAGCAAGAAACAAAAATGGGAAATGATTGCAAGATCATATGGAGAGAAACAGAGCCTCAGTAAAGTAAGACGAAGAACAAAGTTTATGCACCTAAGATTTTCCAATGTGACTGAACTTGAAATATCTGTTGTAGAAACAACAGAAGAACTATAACTTTTATTCCTCAAGCCAACCTCAAACTTCTTAACATCAACATCAAACGAGCACTTTCGAGAAGGCAACAAGAACGAACCCGTGAACCTTATGAGAGAGCATGTATGTCCAATATAATGAGATTTAGCAATAAGCTCCTTTAGTTTTAGTGAGCATGAAAACGAATTGTTAGACCAAGGAATCAGAACAAGGACATGTATATCATCCACCTCTAACTGACAATGCCCAAGCACTTAAGTCAGTAAATTAATTTTCCAACTTCCTGAAGTGACATCTGAAATCCTTTTGATAGCATCATGCAATACAGTGCCCTGAAGTTCAAAAGATTTTATGACATAACCTAGCAAAAAATCTAATATGCATACCAGGCAAGTGCAGAAAACAAATCCAGGTAGCTAGTGGATTTGCTAAAGTAAATTAAATTCATTCATACAGTTAGATCCTCCTCCAGTTTCTTCTTTCACAACCAGATATTCAGAGGATTAGAAATTGCTGGAATAAATGAAAAAACATTTAAACAGAAGAATATGCTTACATGTATTCACATGTTACAAGCCGATAACTTAAAATCTGAAAACTCAATTAAGATAATACTGCCAACAAGTAATATCGAATGCCTGAAATATTTATTAAATAAAATAAAATAAGACGATATTGTCGATAGCCAGAACTAATATCAAATTCATGATTCTCGTTATTTCACTTCGAAGGCAGTATTCCGTGTTTAAAAGAAAAAAAAATGCAGTTGCATGGAGAGAAAAAACCTAGTAACGAGTACCTCTGAGTCAATTTCAGCCAAAATCCTCCTCTTGTCCTCCAAAGAAGTATCCCTCGGCTTCTTCCTCGGTCTCAAAGATCCTCCTTCTTCCTGCTCTTCTTCCCTTCAGGATAGAGCCAGTAGTCAATCAACAAAGAATGAAGAAAAACAAAGGCAAATTTATGCAGTCATATATATCTCTCACCTTATTGATAGTACGACGCGAAGTCCCTACGCTCTGAGAACGAATGCGGTAGAGGACCAGTAAGAAACACAGAGGCTTAACTGTTGGACAGTGACTTCCTTGAAAAGGAAGCGTGTAGAGTCGTCCAGCAACTGATTAAGAGCGGAAGCATTGAGGTTGAGATTCTTAATAGTTCCTCTAGAACGGAGAAACCCTATCTTCACTTCGAGTTCTGGTTCGTCGCTTAACCATGGCCGTATCAGAGATACGAATCTCCTTTGAATCAAATCGTTAAAAAACATCTCTGCTTCTCTTTTACTTCTTAAGAAATCAACGTATGCTTAGCCATTACAGACACGGTCGGAATAAAATTACCAAATTCGGATTCATTTTTCAATCAAGGATTGCAAAAAATGCAGAGATGATCATGAGTAGGAAAGGCTAATAAGATTTTTGCGCGTTCATCTGTTGCAAGAAAGTGAAGGGGTTCCCGCAAAGAGAAGATTAGAATCAGAGAGTTGAACTTCCCTGGCCAATACGACATAGCTATATGAGAAAGAGAAATTTGGGCTAAAGGGCTAAAGAAGCTATAGCAGGCCTTTTCTTTTATGAGCAGCGTAGCCACATATCCTTTAACGGACAGATGCCTAAAATGATTTCGTCGCAGAATATGACCGTTATAATAATACAAATTTACTGCTAATATAACTGAAGCGTGAGGAGGGCAGCGCAGAGAGGGAAAACCAGTGAAGGAAGGGTTTTCGAATTCTTGAAAAACCCAACGAAAAAAAAGTTTAAAAAGAGGGAGAAATAATAAAGATGATAAACAGAACTAACATTTGAAGAAAAAGAAAGAAATTCAAGAACTAACTAAGAAATAACAGATTGAAGGAAAAAAAGTTAATAAATGGGGAGAATAAAGATGATGAAACAGCACCATCATTTGAAGAAGATAGAAGATATAAAGTTAGGAGAATCAATGGCAAAGAATTGCGATCAAGATCTTGAAACAGAAGAAGAATTGAAGATCAAGAGGGAGAATAAAGATGAATTGAAACGATTATCTCATAATGTGCTAAAAATAAACAGATATGATATGCAAGCAGGTTCATGGTAGGCATGATTTGTATAGAAATATGGCAAAAATAAACAGCAAAACAGAAGATGCAGGGAAAAATAACCAAATATTACTCAACTAAAGAGTACCTTAGATTGTCCTGCAGCAGAGAGAGATATTTCAAGTTTGTTGGATTGGTGTTTTGCTTCAAGTTTGTGAGCATTCAGTCAGATATACTTCACTGATAAAAAGTTTTGCGCATAGGCAATGACAAGAATGGTTCATGCATCTTTCAAAGTTCATTATTGTAAGGGAGTCCTTGAACATGCCTGAATTCGTTGAAGAAGTAAGGTAAGGTTTTCCCAGAAGTATTCAAATGCAAATGCAATTTAAAATAAGAAAACGATGCTTCACATAGGCAATTCAGAGAAGAAAACAGGCTCCCAGGATCAAATTCATCGAGTCTCTCAACAATCTGAAGTGAATATTTGATTATAAACCAGTCAAATCAATAAGGAGTTCAATAATTCCACCTTCATAAGAAAAAGCTGCAGATGCCTGCTGAACAGACAGGTGAATTCCACGATCAAACGTGTCGCCAATATCCAGACTTACTTTACTTGATGCATCAGTACTTCTTGAGTAGAAAGAAACAAGAAAAAACATAACAATGAAGCATATAAAATTTTAGATAAAAAAAATAAAACATGTTAATGGAAATAATCAAAGAACCTCCATCAAAACAAACATGTCATCCAGAATTCTTGAACCAAGCGAATGACAATCCTTATATTCACACAATTTGGATAAATCCCCCAAAATGAGGCAGAAAAGAGAAAAGAAAAGTAGTTCATGTTGTCAAATGTATTTCATGGGCAACTTTGTGTGTGTGTATAACAGATAATGAGAATAACCAAAATTTGTATTTTTAAATTCTCAAGACTAGAATATCCAGGAATGGACAAAAGATAATAAAATGAAACAGCATTTGGATAAAAATCACAACCAATTATGGACATTAAAGTATTATGAACCCAACAAATTTGATGGAAAGGTCAAGTTCCTTACATGAGTAATTTGTAACACATCCAGAATTAACTAAAGCATCTAGAATAGGGGAGAAAACTCCATGGACCTACACCAGACAAAATACAAGAGGTAATATCATATTTTATACATTCATAACCAAACTTATTTTTCTACTGACTTCAGAAACACAAAATCAAACAACTCAAATATTTAGAAATTTTTATTTTTTTTCAAATGAATAGCATCAAATGTCACTTGTGTGCCTAATAACATGTACAAATCAAGATGAAGTGTGCTGGAAAAATGTCATATATGGATGATTACATACCTCAAGGAAGTTAATAATAAAGATGATAAACAGAACTAACATTTGAAGAAAAATGAAAAAATCCAAGAACTAACCAAGAAATAACATATTGAAGAAAAAAAAATTAAAAAAGAGGGAGAATAAAGATGATGAAACAGCACCAACATTTGAAGAAGAAAGAAAGAAGTCCAAGAACGAACAAAGATATAACAGATGAAGAAAGTTAGGAGAATCAATGGCAGAGAATTGTTATCAAGATCTTATAAGATAAGGATTGAAGGAACACCTCATGGGCACCAAAAAAAAGGAAAAACATACAGACTGGGAAGTCCTCTCCCTTGAGTTACTTCCATCAGGTACTAATTTTAGCATTTAAAACCCTGCCTAGAAGTTCCCAAGATGTTACTTCATCTAATTATTTAACACTTTAAAGAAAATTAAAAGCAATTATGAAGGCAAGATTTTGTTGCTGATTAGCATGGATTACGAATCTCTAGCCAACACTGAAACTAGGATAACATAAAACTGTCATTTCTCACCTGTATTTCAGTTAGAGAGATAGTCAGATCAAAATCTGAAACAGAACCATTACCAACCCAAAAATGATCCGAGGGCATTGGATCAGGGCATTCAACTGCCATGAATGCACAAAATTCTTTCAATAAATAATTCTGAGGGGCTGAATTTAGAATTTCAGCTCCCACACCACTGCAGAATGAATCCATTGGTTTGTCAGAATATAACTCATTTTGGGGAAATGAATCACTTTTTGAACTTGAATCATCAATGACAGGTTTTATTAAATCCTGATGCTCTATGGACACTGAACAGTCTCCATGTGCAGCAGTGGAAGATGAATCATTGTGTGGTCATAGAAAACAAAGGTATCAGAATTTCCTTGAATGCCTGTTCAGAGGCTTCACGTAGAAGTAAGATCAACGCCACAAGTTTCACTAATGCCAATAAAAAGACTGGTTATTCACTTTGAATCAACTTTCATAATAAAGGTCTAGCATCCCCAAAATGACTACCTTTATATGTGCGTCAAGCCATTCCTTGGAACCCCCAAGAAACTGGTAAACCTATGACTTGACAACTAAACAAAATCCTACCCTCATTTAGTTAGTATAACTCACCTTGAGAACCTAAGCACTGAGAATTTTTCATATTATAATCTTCTAATACATACATATACATATAATGCATAACATTGCTTGCAGAGGAAAAATCTTAACAGAAAAATAGTATTTTCACTAGTTAATTTAGAAAAGTATTGTATGCAATATATTTTCATAGGGGATATTTCTATCTCAATCAATTTAATCATTCTAATGTTCCAGCTTTACTAAAAAAAAATGTTTCTGCAGTAGTCAACTACCGTATTGTGGAAAAGGAGAAGGTTACCACCTTGTGATGAAATGACACGTGTTCTCCTAGCAAATACCCTGGCTTCCAGGAGTGAAAGATGAAGTGAAGATGTAGATAGGGCTCCTTGGTCTGTAAGCCGGAGAGAAAAAACTGATGCTTGAGGAGGCTAATTTGCTAAAGCTAAATGCCTGTCAATCATGTTAATTAAAGCCACTAAAATCTAGTACATAAAATGCAAGTAATATGCTGAGTAATGACAGGTAAGAATTCCTACAAAGTTCTAAATGAATTATGGCAGGCTAACTCAAAATTAGAAGGGAATGTAAATGCTAAATCTAGAATGGAAGGCTCTCATTTTCCAACAGAAATACCATGAAAAGCATCAAGTTAGTAAACTGCAGCCAACAGTAAGAATGATTTGCTAAAGCTAAATACCTGTCAATCATGTTAATTAAAGCTAATAAAATCAAGTAGATAGAATGCAAGTAATCTGCTGAGTAATGACAGGAAAAAATTCCAACAAAGTTCTAAATGTATGGCAGGCTGTCTCAAAAAGAAAACGGAATGTAAATGCTAAAACCTAGAATGGAAGGCTCTCATTTTCCAACAGAAATACAATGAAAAGCATTAATCAAGTTAGTAACTGCAGCCAACAGTAAGAATGATTAGTAAACAACAAACTGGGCTAAAGTTTCAACTAGGAAATTTTTCGCCCAAGAAAATCAAAGGTTGTTTGAGGCCTTCAGAGAGCATCTATTGCTGATGTTATCATCAACTGGCCTATTAATTTTCAATCAAAAAGAAAAAAGATAAAATAAAGGAAAAGATTTTCAGGAGAAATACCTGAGCAAGATGGTAGTACTTTGTCAAAATGCCCATGCACTATCATTAGCAGCTGATTTGTTAATTATGTCACAAACAGGATATCCAATTAATAAAAGCATGTGCTCATAAGATTGTAGATAACGAAGCTAAACATCCACAAAAATAGACACTTTGTACAATGAAAACTTAGGAGTAGAAATCAAAGAACTAATTTGACTTGCTGCTATTCTCCATAATTGGCTACCAGTTCTAGTATATTTGGGCTTTGTGGATAGCAAGAAACAAAAATGGGAAATGATTGCAAGATCTGATGGAGAGAAAGAGAGCCTTAGTAAAGTAAGACGAAGAACAAAGTTTATGCACCTAAGATTTTCCAATGTGACTGAACTTGAAATATCTGTTGTAGAAACAACAGAAGAACTATAACTTTTATTCCTCAAGCCAACCTCAACTTAACATCAACATCAAACGAGCACTTTCGAGAAGGCAACAAGAACGAACCCGTGAACCTTATGAGAGAGCATGTATGTCCAATATAATGAGATTTAGCAATAAGCTCCTTTAGTTTTAGTGAGCATGAAAACGAATTGTTAGACCAAGGAATCAGAACAAGGACATGTATATCATCCACCTCTAACTGACAATTTCCAAGCACTTAAGTCAGTAAATTAATTTTCCAACTTCCTGAAGTGACATCTGAAATCCTTTTGATAGCATCATGCAATACAGTGCCCTGAAGTTCAAAAGATTTTATGACATAACCTAAAAAAAAAATCTAATATGCATACCAGGCAAGTGCAGAAAACAAATCCAGGTAGCTAGTGGATTTGCTAAAGTAAATTAAATTCATTCATACAGTTAGATCCTCCTCCAGTTTCTTCTTTCACAACCAGATATTCAGAGGATTAGAAACTGCTGGAATAAATGAAAAAACATTTAAACAGAAGAACATGCTTACATGTATTCACATGTTACAGGCCGATAACTTAAAATCTGAAAACTCAATTAAGATAATACTGCCAACAAGTAATAACGAATGCCTGAAATATTTATTAAATAAAATAAAATAAGACGATATTGCCGACAGCCAGAACTAATATCAAATTCATGATTCTCATTATTTCACTTCGAAGGCAGTATTCCGTGTTTAAAAGAAAAAAAAATGCAGTTGCTGGAGAGAAAACCTAGTAACGAGTACCTCTGAGTCAATTTCAGCCAAAATCCTCCTCTTGTCCTCCAAAGAAGTATCCCTCGGCTTCTTCCTCGGTCTCAAAGATCCTCCTTCTTCCTGCTCTTCTTCCCTTCAGGATAGAGCCAGTAGTCAATCAACAAAGAATGAAGAAAAAAAAGGCAAATTTATGCAGTCATATAGATCTCTCACCTTATTGATAATACGACGCGAAGTCCCTGCTCTCTGAGAACGAATGCGGTAGAGGACCAGTAAGAAACACAGAGTCTTAACTGTTGGACGGTGACTTCCTTGAAAAGGAAGCGTGTAGAGTCGTCCAGCGACTGATTAAGAGCGGAAGCATTGAGGTTGAGATTCTTGAACATGCCGGAATTGGTTGAAGAAGTAGAAGCATGCCCTTCATTTCTTGAACATGAACATTCCACAGGTAGGGTTTTCCCAGAAGTATTCAAATGCAAATGCAGTTTAAAATAAGAAAACGATGCTTCACATAGGCAATTCAGAGAAGAAAACAGACTCCAATCCGATGTAGTAGTAGTAGGTTCATCCAAGAAAAAAAAATACATGGGTTGAAACAGAATAAGAATTTATGAAATTGATGAAACAGAATCACCCAAAAAAAAAAAGGATTGATGAAACAAAATCAATATTTGAAGAATAAGAAAGAATTCCAAGAATTACAAAATATTTAGAGAGAGGTCTCTTCTCTTACCATTATTTACCAACCAAGAAAGGAGATGCAAAGAACTCCACAGCCCGGAAAACTCAAAATGAATAAAAAAAAAATGCCTGCAAATCAATCAAGAATTGGAGACAAAAATTAAAAGAGACAACAAACAACAAAGGAAGTACAAATTAAACCAAAAAAAAATGGTAGAGATTAGAGAAAAATGTTTGCCCGCTGGATGAGAAGATGCTTCATAAACATCCGTTCCAAAGAGTACAAACAAGAGATTCCCACATATTCAGAGAATCACCAACAAATTCTAGTCTTTTTCCTCTCGACATTCTTAGCATTCTTTTTTTCCCTCTAATCAAGAAAATGGGAAATTTTGAAACTTAGAATCCAAAAATGAAGTTTAAAAAAAGGGAGAATGAAGATAATGAAACTACTAAGACTTGAAGAAGAAGAAAGAACGGCAAGAAATGAAAACTAATCCAAGTCTATTTATAACTTGTGATGGTGCAACCCTTTGGTCGTTTTTTTTTTTTTTTTTTTTTTTTTTAAGTAACGGTCTTTTCTTCTTTTCTTGCCTAATACGTTTCTTTTTTAAAAAAAAAAAATTCAAAATATAAATTTATATTTCACAATTATATCTTTTAAAAAATAAATGATTAGATCCTAACGGTTATAACATTTTTTTCCTAAAAGAAAAATTTCTTTTTTAGTAAGTGCCTAAAAGAAAAATTTTACAAATTTAACCATGAATCTTTATTTCTTCAATGAATTAATTTACATTTCACCCAAAAAAAATTAATTTTCTCCTTCAATGTTTATCTTGTTTATTATTGTTTATCCGGTTAAAAATTTTACAAAAAATGGTAAGGTTTATGAAAAAAATGGCATTTTTTGTATCAAACTTACCATAAAATGGTTAAAAATTACTACTACAATATAGAATAATTGGTGAGTTTAGTCCTTAAAAAGATGTAACTCTTCCAAAAATTTTTTTTTTTTTAATTTTTAATCAGTTCCAAATTTTTTTTATTAGAGAAAAATAAGATCATTTTTGCCGGCCCGTTAAAAGACTTAAAAACTTAACAGTTTAGTTAATTTTAAAAAGGGTAAAAATGTCATTACAAGTTATAAAAAAAAGAAAAAAAAGAATTAATTAAATAAGGGTAATTATTTTATTTACCAAAATCATCAAAAGAACTAATTAAATAAGGGTAATTATTTTTATTTTTATTTACTCAATTCACCAAAATCACCTTCGTCTTCGAAAGTCCACATAAGATTAAAAATCACTACAGGCTTTGGGTACAAAGAATTTGTAATTGACTCCATAACTCCCACATCCGAAGTTTCCGGCGCCAAATAAACATCAACATCAGCAGAATTAAAAGTTCTGCTATCTATTTCATTGACGGATTTAATATCGAGATTTTCAACAAGAACATTTATAGAGTGCCACTTGAATGCCTATGTGGCAGCTTTTGTTAAGTTCTTACCTTGCCAAAAGATAAGAATCTTAATCTTTGAGCCTTTTCTTTTGATGGGCATACATCCCGAACACATCAAGAGCAAGTTGAGTAAGTGAAGACGGTGAGTCATCGATAACTGGAATTTCGGTCCGTAGTTTTGGTTGTTTCAATTTCTTTAATTTCCTGGCGAGTTTCGGGTTGTTCAGGAGCTTCTCTAAGGTGGAAGATAGAGCAATCTTGGCTTGAAGAATGGCTTATTCTTTGGTTGCCGCGGGGGGGGGGGATGAAGATGAAGCGACACATTGTGGGGATAAGGAAGGGACTCTTGATTTATACAGGGGTTTTATAGGCGAAGTGGGGAGGGAAGTAAATGTCGACGCTTCTACTGGATTTTAGGCATGCAAGAAGAACAAGAAACCTTAAGTTTTCTATGGTTGAATGGATAATCCGAAAATCGATAATTTGCCCTAGTAATGATATTTCTTCAATTTCTTTTAATTTGTAATGACATTTTTACCCTTTTTAAAATTAACTAAACTGTTAAGTTTTTAAGTCTTTTAACAGAATTTGTCAAAAAGGACATTATTTTTCTCTAATAAAAAAATTTGGAACTTTAAAAGTTAAAAAAAATATTTTAAAACTTAGTTTGCCAAAAGTAAATTTGTTTAGGACTAAACTCACCAATTATTCCTACAATATAATATTATTATTTTATTTTATCAATATTTGTTAGTAACCTATTGAATATGTCATTTTTTTATGACATATTAAGCATAGAAAATGTCATATCCTTCATTAACTTGTTAACCAAAATCAATGGTTGCATTGGATACAGCACAATCCATAACATAATACATGTATATATTTTTTTTTGTATTTCGGGAAATTTTTTTAATGTTTTAATCTCATTTTATTACTGTAGAATACGGATCAGAAGGTTTAGTGTCAACAAAAAGTGATGTGTACAGTTACGGTATCCTTTTGATGGAAGTCTTTACAAGGAAAAAACCAAACAATGAAATGTTTGGAGGAAACATAAACCTCAGATCTCTGGTCCATAACGGTGTTCTGAATTCAACATTATCTCCGGTGGTAGATGCCAACTGGCTACCGAGTTCAGGCGTTGATGGAAAAGATTCCGGCACCAATGATATCGATGTGTTAGAATTTTTGAAGTCGATCATGGAAGTAGCTCTACACTGCACCAAAGATTTGCCAAGAGAAAGGTTTACTATGTCTGAGGTTATTGCTGCATTGGAGAAGATCAAGGTTAAGATTCAACCTTATTACATGAAAAAGACATAAAATCATGCAGGGTTCATATATGTTTGCATATATATATATATATATACATACATATACATGTATGTATATTTTTCATTACCTGGTTCTGTAAAAGTAATTTGAATTAATCAATTTTCAAATATTTAAAATATATATGTATACGTATGACATATCTACTGGAAATAAAGGACAAGTATCACAATGTTGATTTGTTTTTAGAACTTATTTTTTAGGGAAAATAATATTTTCGATAATATATGTTAGAGGGTGATTTGTAATGGTACATGAGAAAATAGTAACGTGGTTTCAGTCACCAAATATCTTATATTATGCATGTTATCGCAATTTTCTTTCTCATGAAGAAAGATTCCCTGATATAAATATATATATATATAATATATCAGCGAAACAAAAGGAAAGATTCTATGGCTAAAGGTTGACTTTTGATGGAATTTATCGCATTTCCTTTTCTGCAATTTCTATACCTTGTTGTTTTTCTAACAATAGCTTCACTTGTTTGTCAACGCACAAACAAAATAAAGAGTCAAAACAAATTTTATACAAAGAGAGCAAATGTTAATCCCATATATGGTTTAATGTAGCCGCCTCAATACTCTATACTATGTCACTACCTAAATATTTTTGAATTGTGGCACAATAAATAAATATATATATATATATATTACACATACATATACTTTAGTATTAGAATTGTAGTGATATATTGGTGTAGTATGAATCTCATTTTTTATTGTTATAAAAAGAAGTCTATTGTTAAAAGTATAAAAAAATAGTGAGCATTACATATATGATTATAAGGAAATTTAATTCACCAAGTATTGCGTGATAAAAATTGATCAATATAGAAAATTCTTATTTAATCATCTAAATCTTTAAATCTTTTCCTTTTCACCATTCAAATCTTTCACCATTCAAATCTTTCACCAAGTATAAAAAATCTTTCACGACATCATGACACCAAAATAAATATCTTGATATTCATGTCTATATGAGAATTCACAATCGCTACACAAGAAGTATTTCTCTCGCATTTTTATCTTTGCTTTCTAACTTCAATAATTGAGTTGTTTACTAACTTAAGCATTGAAGGTTCTTTTGAAGGAATCCCCCCTCCCATTTTTGTAGGATAAGAGAGCCCCGATTAGGCATAAGAGTTCCTCAAATAGTAACAAAGTCCTTCAACTGCATCATATTGGCGTCCACCGTTAAAATTTTCATTCTTCTTGTTCTTTTTTGTCTGCCAATGATCACTACACGAGCAAGGTGACATGTGCAAATTGAACCCCTTGCCCGAAAATCCTTCTAGCCACATCGGCGGTGTAGCTCTATGGCAAGGCGGACCTCATGTTAGCAAGCATGGTCAGTCTCGTCGTCAGTTGTCTCGGATCGACCCTTTCCGATACAAAGAGACAAAAAAATCGAAATGATACTAACTCGGTCCGATTAGGTCTTAACTCGAGCAAGGAATCTGCCATGGAAGAAAATGAAGAAGAAGAAGAAGAAAAAGAAGGGAAAAAAAAGAAGAAGAAGATAAAGGATGAGAGAAAAAAAGTGCACAGAAATCTAAAAATAATATATATTATATAAATTTGCATTGAAAATATTCTTGGGTCTCGTGAGTCACTCACAATTTTTGAACCATTTATTTATTTATTTATTTTTTTTGGTAATTGAACCATGTTTTGGAAATTATATATATATATATATATATATAAAAAAAAAAAAAATGCACAATTTTCTAGGATATCAATATATATTATATTATATTTATAATTATAATTAAAAAATATTATTTATATTAAAATTATGATAATTATTATTATTTATGAATTTTATAAAAACTATTGTATTATTTATATTTTAAAATTATATATAATTTTTTTATTAAATATAATAAATTACATATCGATGGTCGATGATACCGATATTGACCGATACCGATATGGATCGGTGGCTTCCGAGACGGTGACCGAAACCGATACTTTGAACCATGTTAGCAAGAGATCCCCCTCCCCTATGCATGTTGATTCCGATACTATTGATGGTCTTTGAACCTGCAATGTCGGTCTTCCACCTCCAAGTACACCATACCTTGATGTTTAATGACTAGACATTCACCCTCCTCTAGTAGCAGGGGTCCAAGTAACCCTATTTACCTTAATCTCTATTACACCCATTATAATGCCTTTTAAGATTTTCTCAAAATGCAAGGTATTGTTCGCCCTTCAACCCCATGTGAAACCGAAGGATCCACTAATGATAATCTCGCACTTGCTTCTTGGCTGGTTCCACCACCACAACTGCCCCATCCGAATTTCCCTACATCTAAACTTGAGAACGTCATGCTAACCCCACAAGTGAATTTTGTCACATATACCCCACCTACGAATGGTATAAACAAAGGTGCCATCGATGGGAAGATTTCAAAGTCCATATAATTAACTACAAAAACCGTCCTACCTTCTTTTGAACAATAGAATCATCATTGGAATCTTCTCGAGTCCAATCCGCTGAAGTTTGAATATCATATTAGTCTCTTACTGAAACATTTTTACCACCTCAATATTGAGAAATATGATGAAACAACCGATCTAGAGGCCCCCACCTTACACATTATACTACCATTATGGTTATGCACGTAGCTAATGACATGATGCTTTCCCATTGCTTTTCCAGCACGCTAAAAGGACAAGCTCTCTTTTGGTTTTCTTCCATCAAACTAGGTTCGGTTGAATCTTTTTCACGGTTAGGAATTTGTACAAAATTTTGCAAGCAGTAGACTTCAAAAGAAGACCAGGATACATTTGCACAATCTTCTTCAACATAAAGATGAATCGTTAGCTAACTATCTCCAACGGATTAATAAAGAGACACAACAAATTTACAATTGCATAGAGTCCACTTATATTGAAGCTTTTATTAATGGTCTCCGCTGAGAAAATACTCTTCAAAGCTCAACATCTTACAACCACAAACAACAAAACAACTATTCACTAAGGTTTGTAAATGGATCTAAGGCAAAGAACTAGAAAAGACAAAAACATAGTTATGGCAAGTTGAAGCTGCTAAAGTGGAGCCACACCCCAACAAAAGAGCCATAGGCACATATTCTAATTCCAACAACTACAAATCACTTAGGGATCGAGGTTTTGTCACTTATAATATGGAGAATAGAGTTTTGAACTCCACAGATGTAGCCTCCAAGTTTGAAAATTCACCTCCAAAATAAGATACTCATGATGACCAACCTCTGCAGAAGACAACCATATTGATATCAACACAAAATAATCCATCCGACATAAACCCAATTTCCCGGCCTAAATGCCCCTAGATCTTATATCCTCCGGCAGTAGAATCTTTTATCTCCTACACCACCATGGGCCATGGTGGGCCCTTCAGGGAAGCATAATTCGGACCCTTTTTGAGCTCTCCACAAGAAACATGGACACCACATGAATGATTATTTTCCCCTCAAGTGTGAAATTCAACCAACTATTCACAAAGGATCTCTTAGTAAATACTTGAAACATTGCCCAAGTAAAGTCGCAAACCCCCTAGAAGTAGGTACCTCTCTAAGTCACAACTAGGTAGAGTTATTCACCTCATTTTTTGAGGTACTCCATGTCTTTACTCCGAACCCACAAAATGGCAGAGGGTCAACACAATCACCCTTTGAATGATGATATCTTGTTGGTGATTTCTCTACAAGTAGGGTCCTTTAGGGTAAACCGCATCGTAGTCTATACCGGTAGCAGTGCCAACATCCTATACTACCAAGCAACAGACTCAAAGAAATCCCAAACGGGAAAATCGCCTGAAACTCCATCCCTTTAGTAGATTTTTTCGGAACTACAGTATATGCTATTGGTACTATCGACTTGACAATTAAATGGGGACCCCTAACTTGATTTCTATTCAACTTTTACAATTTGTTGTAGTCGAATGTGCTCAGCCTACAATATCATCTTAGGGTGCTTGCTCTAAACACCATGAAAGCTCAGTGTGGACGTTTAATAATGAGTTTCGCATCCCACTCATTAAAGGTATGTAAACATTCAAAAGAGATATATTCAAACTATCCAAACATGGTACCAAGCTTTCATCATAAGTGATGAGGGTTTGCATGATGAACCATAAGAGGTCGAAAATGAAAACGGCGAACAAATGACACCTTTTAATGAATTGGAAGAATTTCAAATAAAGGCCGATTTTCCCAATCGAAATTTTTTTTGTTAGTACAACATTTTCAATTTGTCTCAAGTTCCAACTACTAGATCTCCTTACAGAATACCAGCACAACTTTGTATGGCATACTACAAATCTAGGTGAGGTACCACGATCTTTTATGGAACATAGATTTGGCATACCAAAAGGCACAAACCTAGTCGTTGAATGATGACATTTCTTTGCCCCTGACCAACTCCTAATCATTCGACGGGAAGTTTGGGATCTCTTAGCTACAAGTGTGATAAGAAGGGTACAATTTCCCAAGTGGTTGCCAACCTTGTCGTTGTACCAAAACTAGGAAGTGCTTGGCAAGTCTTCATAGACGTCACAGCCTTGAATAAAGCATTTTTATTTAGTATTTAATCAAGGAATAAAATATTCTTCAATATAAAAAATAATTAAATAATTTTTTTTTAAAGTTAAGATAATATTAGTCATTTTTATTCTAAAATTATGTATTTCTATATATATAATATTTTGAATCTTGTTAAGGTGATTTTCTCACTTATTCAATACAATATTGTTTTCAAAGCAAAAATTGCATGTTGTTAAAAAAAAAAAAAAAAAAAAAAAAACACCCCTTTTTCTATGTCTAGAACAAAAGTTGAGATTAGCTTCTCTACACTTTCCTTTTTACATTGGTACTTATTTATCTTAATTTACTAAGGAATGATAAATAGGATTTAGAAGTTTACTATGTGTGCTTAAGTGAATGTGGTCATGGGACCTTCACATTGCTTTAGCCAATTTTAATGTGTAAAGAAGTCAACCTTGTACCGAGGTCCCTATAATATAATCGATATACCTACAATTTATTAGTCCAAATTTTAATCTCTTTATATAACATTTTAAATTCAAATTTTGTGTATTAAAAAATAAATATTAATAAAACTTATCTAAAAAAAAGTGCTACTGTGGCGTGGAAGGCGGCCATATATGGAGATGTTAACTGGAAACACTTGCGGAAATCAAAGGACTTCAGTAAGGGTCATTTATTGCTGTGGTTAGTGGCTCAATATAGACTGTGGCAGAGACAAGCATTAGAATCATCAGTATGTGATATTTGTGAACTGTAGGTGGAATCAACACTTCACGCAGTGAGAGATTGCAGATTACCGGGAGGAAGCATCGGAAAATTCTGGGGGCAGGCAACCCCCCAGGAACGGATTGAAGACAATTTGAACTGGAAGGGACGATCAGGAGTTTTGGGACAGACCCTCTGGCAGTGTAGTACCCAAACCCTTTTTCAATATAAACAAACACCTCATGTAATGAGAAATGTCAGCACAAAAGAAGCAAGACATTATTAATAGTATTTCCATCTAACTTTTTACTTTACATCCAAAAGAACCAGAAATTGACTTAAAAAATTTAAGCCTCAAAACCCCCCCAAAATTTTACACATTCTATTGCAGTTGTGCAAGCAAAAACCTTTTGATAATTGATACTTAAAGGACACCAACCAATTCAATATCATACACCAGCATTGAATTTGCAGGTATTGTGCTTTCATCCATTCTCCAGGAACTGCATCAGAAGATTGGCAGAAAAGCGTTAGGATCCTGGGCAGCTCAAGAAATGAAAATTTAGGAATACATAACAAGTATATTTACCCCATTGATGGTGGAACGACGAGTCTCCTTATACCGCCTACTTGCATACCTGGAACACAACAATGCCATGTCATTTTAAACTAAAATCTGCATGCATAAAACTGATCAAGGAAGCTACCAAAACTTTTTAAACTGAAAAAAACTCAAATTTCAGATTCAACAATAACTACCCTCAACACCGATATTCCATGCCTTTATTATTTCTTCATCACCTGTTTCAAGAGAAATATACAAGCATAAGTCTAGCATCAAGTATGTTCATGGGCAGACTTAGTGGATTTCATTTCATTTTCTCATCTTTCAACCAATCCTGATCACAGAGTTCAGGCACAAAAGAGCAATAGAGAGATACTAGTACTCTGTTGATTTAGTACCTAGCTCAAATTTAAAGGGAGCTTGACCAACATTTGATTCGAGAACCTTTCCAGTCTCTTTGATCCAGGCAGAGTAAATGATTTTCACCTAAAACAAACAACTTCAATGAGTCCTAATCAATCTAATCTGATCTTGAAAATAAAAATACATATCTCAACAGAAGATGTCATGAAACCATAATAAGGACCTATTTTAGGTTAAGGACAGTCGACCTCTTTTCCTGTAGTAGCTATTTTTCCATTAGATTCTCCCTTGGCCAGCTCTTCAATAACTATTCCACCTGAAGAGTTTCTCTCCTGTTTCCTCTTCTTTGTCTGTGATTTCCTACCCTCCCTGTGACACTCATGAGTTGTCAGATCAGAACTTGCATTAGTGCCTCTGTAGGGTGCAAAGATTTATAAATGAAAAATCACATCCCTATAGAATAAGTTTATCTTTTCTAAAACAAATCCAAAAGAGAGGGATCTTAGAAAGCCGTCGCCGTGAAAAATAATTAGAAAACAAGTAAAAATGCAGCATGTTCCTGCTGGGGATAATAATGATTAGGAAAGAATCCCACTTATCAAATATCTTGCCATAAAAATAAAAATTAAAAGAAATTTGAAAAAAAAAAAAAACTTTAAGCATAAAATCCCATTTTTGTTACATGTTCACATGATTATGAATTGCGCCCATACACTACAGTAAATATAAGAAGAGAGAAAAGTCTTCACATAATGTCAGATCATATCCAAGACATTTCTCTCATTTCTTCAGTTCCCAGAGAAACGATTTAACTTTTCTTGTTATTCTGAATCACATCATAAAAAATTCTAATAATCTTACGGGTCATAGTATTTAACAGCTATGCATAAATACATCACTCTCCATTCTGTCAAATAAATAGAGTGGAAGTTAACAATATATACTCCATTTAAACCAAAATATTCACACTTCATTGTTTGTCAGAATATGTTGATACTTACAGAATAAATTTTTAACTCCTATAAACCATAAGAAAAACAAGAATCATTGGGACACACAAGTTAATTGTTAATTGTTATTCAAGTGCAACTGCATAAGAACACTGTAATGTGAAAGTTGTTAACTAGCTCACAAGGCAGATGTTAGAAATTTCTTCTCTTTCAGAATTTTTGCCATAATCCAGTTAAAGACAACCTTTATCTCTTGACACAGCACAATTCAAATTTATTTGTAGCTCAAAAGAAGCCTGAGTTTCTTTTATCATGGTTAATCTGCTAACCATTTTCATTTCCCACAAGCAGACTCTTTACAAATTAATGATGTATTCCATCCTCTTCCATATTGCTTTTCTTTTCCTATTCTTTTCTTCTGCAACAAAGCTTCCATTATAATATGCTTATTGAAAAGGGGAAAACTTAAATTACTTCACCACAATTCGCCCATTATAACTTGCCACCTACTTATAAAAGTATAAACTTATAAAGAGGGATTAACATATCCTCTCAACACAACCCCCTCATGTTTGGGCTGATTACAAATCTTTCTTAACAAGAGACAATAAATGTACAATATTCAACAAGAGGGACAATAGCAGGGATCCTAAGAATCTCTTGTATAAATATCATCTTAAATTGAGTTAAAATTCTCATCCTCTAAAGCTTAAGCTAATATAGAAAGGGATTAAATTTATGTCGATAAGTATTAAGTTCGAATCACTACCCTATTTATTAATTATTATGGACGTGTTGGACCTTATTAGAAAAATTCTAATCGGCCTCACATGAGAGGTGTGTTAAAAGATAGATTTAACTACTCTCTATTACCACAAGCTAGAGCAAGTGGCAATTTACCTCACTTCTAATACCTTTATTTGTTGATTATTGTGCTCATGTTGGAACTTGTTAAGAAAATTTGTAATTAGCGCATACAATTTGTGATTAACCCATATGCGAGGGGTGTCCTAAGAGAATTGTGGATAAATTGAGCCCTCTCTATTAGTGTAAGCTTTTGTTGGAGGGAGATTGCAACTTCACTCAAATTAATATGACATAGAATGAATGCTTCCATAATTAACTTACCTCACTGCCTTCTATCTGTTGATTATTGTACTCATTTTGGACCTTGTTAAAAAAAAATTGTGATTAGCCCACATGTGAGGGGTGTTCTAAGAGGGTTTAAATAAATTTAAACCCTCTCTATCAACATAAGCTTTTAAAAAAACGTTGCAATTTAATTTAATTTAACACAAATGATTCTGTAATTAACCAGTTTCAAGGTACCAACCTTTTTGTCCCTCCAACTGCAGGATGAGTGAATTTATTCTTTTCTCCTCTCCCAAGATTGCCATCAGTTCCTATCTCAATCCCTGCCCCTTCATCAACTTCACTGGCTGAATTTTCACCAGTTCTTAGCTTTCGGTTTGACCTATTGCTACAACCAGATCCCTTGGTGTGGTCTACCCCGCCAACTTTAGAGGATGAATTCTTTGCAGTTTTTGGCTTTTGATTTGATTTATTGTTACTGCAAGAGCCCCTGGTGCAGTCTGCCCATCTATCAATTCCAGAGTTTGCAGTCAATGTAGTTTGTTGCTTTTGTTTTGACCTAACATAACTATCACCTCCAATTGATTGATTTCCTGTCAGTCGTTTACTGCTACTTTTCCTCTTATTGTGCTTACCATCTTCCACCTTAGTTTCAGTAGCTGCCACCAAAATCACAGTATAAGATGACAAACAAAATCATTATTTATGTAGATAGAATAACCCCATAAACTGTAGTAGAACACATTTAGATCAAAATATAAAATAATAATACAACAGACTTAAGTTTAAAGGTAAGGAATCTATTACATGCCAATTCAAGATTTTAGATATAAGAGAAATTATAGCCAACTATAATTTCCAAATTGCAAGTTTCCTATCATATCGAAGATACCAATTTACAGAATATCGGAAAAAAATTCAGAAGAAAATATATGATGACTAAGATAATAGGACGTGGAAACTAAACCTCCAATTAGTAGAGTAGTTAGTTGCCTTTATTTAACTGTAATTTTTTTTTAAACAATAAATATTAAATGAAAAAACATACTTAGTCTAGCTACTGTGCTGGTTAAATATTATTCATGTCTATAACAGATTATTTTTCCTTTTATGCAACTTATTAAAGCATAACAGAAAACTTTTGGGCTTCTATATTCAGCTGGAAAAAACATTAAACGGAGCAGTGAGAACCATTTATCCATCTATCTTCAGCTTTTCCATGAAGTGGAAAAATCATTGAACTAGAGAAGTTTTAAGAGAAACATCATGTGAAGAATAAAACTACCCTCTGCAATAGGAAGCTCTTGCTCGTAAGGCTGGGCTGAGAGACCACCATCTTCAATGAAGCTATCACTGAAATCATAATTGTCTTCTTCTGAATCAGAGAAGGAGCCATTGGTGAAACTATCTGAATCTCCAATATCTTCTTCAATCGAATTCAACATTTTATCTTTATCCATTTCTGCCACTTCAACAGTCATTTTATCTTCATCCATTTCTGCCAATCCAACAGTCATTATATCTTCATCTTTTTTATTTTCAGCCTCTTCAGTGATGCTCAACTTTTTGTCTTCCTCATTTTCTGCCTCTTCAGTTGTGAAGATTTTGCTTTTCTCATTGTTTGCTTCCGTAGTTATTTTTAACTTTTTACCTTCCATATCTGCAGCCTTCTCACTTGTTTTACTATCAAAATATTTACTGAGAAAATAAAGTAAAGGAAACCAGGACCATTTTCTATATAGTAAGCATCCAACAAGAGAATAACAGAATGGGAAGAAATGAGAAGTGAGTTATCAATAGCACAACTGGTTACAAGAGGGAATTCTTAAAAAACTTCCACTTAATCACTAGTTTCAATCAATGTGGCCCAAAGAACCCAATTTCACATTTTCTTGCTCTTCCGAGGAATTGAGAATGTTTTTATATCAGGGAAAAAAAGGAAAATTAAAGAATTGAAGAGAGAAATTTTCCATTCGCAGTAGGATACATTATAAAGGCACTCGGTCCATCACCTGAAGTTCTACAGGAATCACATTGAGGCAAATAAGAACCTGAAAGGTAAACTCCAATAGGACCAACAACAGAGAAAATGACATCTTCCCTTTCCTCAAATTCAAGGTTTAATGGATAGCAACTTAGCATTTTCATTGACAATAAGCAAATTGAAATTGGAAGCTTATTCCCCACAGAACACTGAAGCATTGTTGTAGTGCTTCCATCTCCACATTTCTCACCTAATACAGCCTGCAAAATTCATCAAAATATTTCTAGCTCACTAAAAGCACATCCCAGATTTAGAATACATACAATATAGATACACGCACAACACACATATTTTATGGATAAAAAAAATTCACTAAAGATGAACTGGGGATTTTCTATTTACACTGAAGATTGCACACTGTGACCTTATCATCTACACTAATTCTTAAATCTCCAAAGCAAGAAGAAAAAATTTCCACCCCCTCCCTACTCCCCTCCTTTGGGATATTCAAAATTCATGAAATTGAATAAAAATAAAAAATAAAAAAATCGGAATAAACGAGTAAAATGGAAAATTTTGGCAAACCTGTGTGATTCGAAGCCGCCTTCCATTATGATCCGGTTTCAAGACATAGGGTTCTTCAGGTTTCACATAAACACCTTCATTAAATATATAATCAAATGAATGAAGAAACCAACCAAAATTAGTTTAAAATTGGCAAAATTAGACAGAATATTTAAATAAAAAAAAAAAAGAAAAAAGAAACAACAACAGAAGAGAAGCATTCAGTCCGTTTTATTTATTTATTTAAATTCAAAGAAAAGAAAAAGAAAAGGAAGGGTAGGAATCCAACCCCAAAATGCCATTTTCTTCGGGTATTCAACGCAAAAGAGTTGAACAAATAAGTGGGGTTTTTGAAGGGTTTTATAATTTGGGAAGTGAATAGTCCTTTTGCTTTTGAGCGGGAGAAGAAGAAGAAGAAGAAGAAGAAGAAGAAGAAAAATCCATAAATGCATGGCCATCCGCCTGGAAAATGTTTTTTCTCTCCTTCCCTACTTCTTCCCATATATTCTTATTCTTTTTTTTTTTTGCTCATTTGTTCCCATATTCAGTCCTTATTATTCCACTTCTCCCAAAAACAAATTTACTTCAGTTATTATTTTTCTTTTATCTTTTCATATTCCATTTCCCGGATTAACTGTATCAAACTTATTCTTATTTATTTTTTTTTTTTTTTTTGGCCTTTTCTAAATATTTATTGATATATTTTCATATCTCTATAATTAATAATTTTAAATTTAAAAATTATTTTTATTTAAAAAATATTAAAGTCAATTACAATAATTTTCATAAAATAATCATTTTTTTCTTTCTCTGTTTGTGAGGGTTTCTTCACGACTTGTTCATGGCACCTTTTCTTTTATTAAAATAACTATTTTACAATGGTGGATCTAACCGTTATCTTAGCATTGGTAACTGCTTGTAAAGGGTGGTGTTGGCTTGCGAAAAGCTACTCCTAACTATGATTCTCGGTGGCATAATTTTTGAATTTTTGGTTTTCTTTGGTATTTACTTCGTTTTTTGTATTTTGTTTCTGTGTTAACTATGGATGAGGCGATTCTAGAGCATTTAGGCAAATTTGAATTGGACAAATGTGATTCTCATAGTATCGCTTTAGAGGATAAAGGTACCAAAGTGGAGTTGAATGAATATGAGGTGAATTTTTTGGCATGCCTATTTGATGGGAAATCTTTTAACATTGAGGGTTTTAAAACTACTATAGGTAAGGCTTGAAAATGTTGATTTTTTTCTATTCAATGCATTGATGAAGTTTTCTACCATATCTCGTTTTTGGTCTTGAAGAAACCGTTCAATATGTGTTGTAGAATGGTTCTTGGTTATTTAAGAATAATATTGTACTTGTTCGCCCATGGGATAATTTGAGGAAATGTTCCATTGAACATGTGGACAATAAGAATATTTTTCGATACATCTTACGGGGTTGCCTCGTTATTGTTATACATTGGAGGTGGGAATTAAAGTTGCTATGACATTTTTTGGACTAATTAATATGCAATTGAGGTAGGATAGGATAGGATTACTGGTTTTAAATTTTTCAGACTCTGTGATGATTGAAATTACTAAACTATTGTATCGCCTCTTATATATCAGTACACCTAATAGTATCATTCATCTAGCTCTGGTGAAGTATGAACGATTACCAATTCTTTTCTTTGCTTTCAATGCATGGTTCGCAATATCAGTCACGAATCAGCCGATTCGTATCCGGAACGGCTTCCTCCTATACAAAAACGATACAAATTTTCATATCGTTACCATATCGTCTCGATCCAATAGATATTTACCCGATATCAGCCGAAACGACCAATATTATATATAAAAATATTAAATTGGTGAAAAAAATAATAAATTTCAACTATAAATACACTTCATTACATACCATTCAATTGTCATTATTATTCTTTCATTCTCACAATCTTAGTTGCCATTATTGTTCTTCCATTCTCACAACTTAGTTGGATTTGGGAAGGGAGAAGTCAAAAAAGGAATCGAAGCCTGAGGAGGAGAAAAACCAAAAAAAAAAAAAGAGAGAGAGAGAAGAAGAGAAGAGCCGAGGAGAAGAAGAAAAAAAAAAAACCAAGAGAGAAGAGAAAAAAAAAAAAAAAAAAAAAAAAAACAAGAGAGAGAAGGAAGAAAAAAAAAAAAAACAAGAGAGAGAAGGAAATATGTAAAATATATAATATATATATATATATATATTATATATATATTAAATATATTATATTACTATTATATGTACACATAATATGCATCATTATTATCGACCATTTTATTTTTTAAAACAACCTATTTTTATTTTTTTTTGTTAAGTTTTAAAAGCAACTCATTAATCATTATATATATAATATATATAATATATATTATATTAGTACTATATATAAATATATATATAAATATATATATATATATATATATTTTTTTTGACTAAAGTACCATATACTAACCTCATCTCCAACAAATTTAGGTTAGTGCATATATATATATATATATATATATGTTATTTATAAATATTTATATTAATAATATATATTATATTTGTGTTAGATATTTATATTCAATTTAATGGAAGGTTGAGCCTCTTAAGTTTAAATTTTAATTTCTATCTTTAATGGAAGACTAAGCCTTCGATTTGAATTTGTATTGTGTTTGTTTTGTTTACCTTCAAATCCATCTTTGTATGATTATGCCAACAATCGGATATCGATTCGGAAGATGATTTTGAGCCTTCTCGTCATTCGACTTGGTACTAAAAAGATATGTATGTCATATTTTTATTTTTATTTCTTTCAATTACGTTTATATACATCTAGTTTAAATTTTTTAAAAGTTATTTTCTTTTAAAAATATTCATTTATGTATATTTTTATATTACATGTTGATTATTTATGATAATTGAAAATATGGATAAATTTTAAAAGTTTATGTTACATGTTATTATATATGTTATTACATGTAAATATTGATATATTGTATTAATACTTTAAAAGTATTATATAAAAATTATTGTAATTTTAATATTTATTATAATATTATAATAATAAATTATATATATTTTTTATCGTTCGATATTTGACTGATATGGAACGGTGCCCTCCGATACCGCGACGGCAAACCATGTTTCAATGTGGATTTGTTGGTCACTGGTATCGAGATAGTATTAATCAGTCGATTTTGAGTGTTCATGAGATGATGTATGGTCCTTGGATGGGAGGAATGAATCAATAACATACGATATGCGAAATCCTTACATTTTTTGAGCATCAAATGCTTTATTTCCTTCTACTATTGAACATTTAGAGGAGCTTGAAAATAGAGAGTTGGATTTTTTTTTTTTTTTGTCAAAACCGGACTTTCTATAATAAATAGATGAATGAGAACAGAGAAAATTACACAATATCCTTATTTTAGGTTGAAAGAACCTCTAACACACACCTAAGGCTTCTTTCAGCTAAGACATAAAGATTATCCAAAAAGAATTTACCACTGTGTAGATCAGTAGTGTGGTTAGTCCAAACTAATAAGCCTTTGTTTTGTTCTGCATTCATAGCCCGCTCCACAACCTATTCCTAAGAGTCATAATTTTGTACAACTGACCTCAAGAAAGAGCGAATCTTTATCACCTTCTTCTTCTTTTGAGTAATGGATTTAAAGAATTAAAATTAAAATTAAAATTAAGAATTAATAGATTGGTTATGTTTACATCCTGAATAAATTTATTTCCTTTTTTTTAAAAAAAAAATGATAGAACAATTTTTGTATTTTTTAAATCGTGTAATTTATTGTATGACACAACTTTAAAGGAAATATTAGTTATTTATTACAAATCACCTAAAAATAATTTTAGAAAAAAAGGAGACAAAATAAAAATAGTTAGTGGATAATTCTTTTATGGCAACTTTAATATAATAACTCTTGCAATTACACGATCATGTGATGAATATAAAACTAAAACAACTTAATTGTTTATAAAAATTGATGGAAATGATTAAGTCAAGCACTTATAAAAATATATATATATATATATATATATAAAAAAAAGAATAGTTTAAAAATAGATAATAATTGTAGGATGAAAGTAAAGAATTTTTTATATAATTTTTAGTTTATGTCTTTCGCAGCAAAAGTTTTCACCTACTTTATAAAAATACCAAAACTATTTTGTCATTTAACTTTATAATGTTATTCTCTCTTAGTTATTTTATTAAGGAGCAAGTTTATGTGATATAAGAAAATACTAAAATTAATATATGTTTAATTGAAAAATGTTAAAATACTTTTAAAAAAAAAAATTGACCAAATTATATCATTTTCAATAAACTATTGTATCATTGTAATGCTACAAACTTATTCATAAAACAAATAATTATTGGAAAAAGAAATCTTATTTTAAATATGAGTAAAAGATGAATCTCTTACGCTTTAGTGCAGGAACGATTTTGGGAAGTTTAGTTGGAGCCATTTTTATTCTGTTGAGCTAGTGTTTAATTTTTTATTGTGGAGAGGTCATTGAGCAAGATACATACATGTTTGGATTATACATTTTTTTTTTTTTTTGGTGATTTAGTTCAGTCTACATTAGAGTCTGTTTCAAAGTTTAGGAACATTAAAGTTTATACATGCTCAGATTGTCTATGATTGTCTATGCTAACAATCTCAGATTCCCAGCTTGTTTTGATGACATGATGTCTATTTAATACAATTTGTTTTTCTCCAAAAAAAAAGAATGAGAAAATTTGAAAATGCTTGATTATCTTAAACACCGTATCGAATAAGAAAGAAATATTCTTTGTTACTTCAAGAATCCTCAATATTGTAAATGTTTAGATTGAAGGATATAGACCTCTAAAGATGAAAAAGATGAAAAAGATGTATGATTAGGCAAATTGGCAATGTTATATATATATATATATATATATATATATTTCAGAAACTCTTCTTATATCCAAGCTCAATCGGAACTGCTACTATGTTCTATACTATTATCTCTTTCACAACTTCCATCAATAAATACTAAGTACATGGATGGATACTACTCCAGAATAAAATAGGTGACTTACTGCTGTATCAATGGCAAAGTAGTTCATTCTCCATATTCCAGCTCAAAATTCTGAGGATTTCTAATATTTCCACCATCCGTGGATGTGAAAAATCAGATATGATGAATTTTTCAAGAAACCCCTGCACATCAATCAGACTATGCCCTGGTTCCTTCTTCAATCCACTGCCCCTTAACATTTTCCTTGCCCCTGCAACACCATCCCACATGCCATCGTATGCATATAAATTCGACAGCAAAACATAAGGTGATGGACTCACAGGTTGTACATGTAGAATTTGTTTTGCTAATCTTTCACCAGTAACAACATTCCCATATAGACGACATGCTGAAAGTAAGCAACCTAAAACAACTGGATCATCTCCATAATTATACTTCTTCACATATTCTTCAGCTTTATCGAATTTTCCAGCTCGCCCTAGCAAATCAATGACACAAGAAAAATGCTCAACATTAGGGGGAACTCCATAGATGGAGTCCATGGAATTAAAGGCAGCCAGACCATCATCCACTAGCCCAGTATGATTGCAAGCAATTAGGAATCCTAGAAACGTAACAGAATCTGGCTTAATACCCATATTCTTCATTAATCCTATCATTTCTACTGCTCTTTCACCAAGCCCATGGTTTGCATATCCAACAATCATGGCATTGCAAGAGAAAATGTTATAACAACTCATTTGGTCAAAAACAGCTTTCGCGTGCATAATAGAACCACATTTAGCATACATATTGACAAGAGCATTGCCAACACCAACATCCTCATCTGACCTCGTCCTGATCAAGTGAGCGTGGATCTGCTTACCATGCCGTAGAGAAGCTAGGCCAGCTGATGCAGAAAGTACAGTAGCATAGGTGAATTCGTCAGGCCTCTGAGTAATTTCTTTCCCCATCTCCCTGAAAAGAGAGAAGGCCCTAACATGATCATCACAGAGAGAATAAGCTGCGATCATAGTGTTCCATGAAATTACATCTTTGAATTCAATAGAATTAAATACCTTTTCAGCTTCTTCAATGAATTCAAAATTTCTATATGCTGCGATTAAAACATTCCCAATTATCGCCATGGAGTCAAGCATGAACTTTATAGTTAGACAATGCAATTGTGCCACTGTCCAAAACTCAATGCAAGTTCCCAATAACCCCATAAATGTAAAATGGTCAGGAATTAAACCCTGTTGGCGCATAATTCTGAACATATCAAACCCTCTTTCTGGCTCCTTATTTGCAACCAGCCCAGTAATGGTCACATTGTAAGAAACCAAACATATTAATCCAGATGCACTGTCAAAAACTGATATAGCATCATCGCACTGACCACATTTAGAATATAATTTAATCAGTGAATTATACACAAAGGATATAGACGAATACCCTAACTTCAGAGCGTCAGAATGTAATTGTTGGCCAAGTCTCAACGACATTAGCCTGGAACAAGAACTAAGAGCACTAGAAAAACAGAACTCATTAGGCCTCATTTCCACTCTCATTTTTCTAAAAAGATCAAGGGCCATAAAAGGCTCCCTAGCTTGGTCATAACCAGAGATCAAAGCTGACCAGGAAACGAGATTTCTATTGGACATCTCGTCAAACACTTGGTGAGCATGATCCATGTTCCCACACTTAGCATACATGTTCATGATATGATTTGAAATGAAAACATTTTGTAAGCCCGCCTTGATTGCAAGTGCATGAAGTGAAGTTCTGTAATGCAAACTGCGGGATTTGAAGCAGCCACACAGAAGAGAAACAAGAATATCTGAAACCATTCACTAGAGCATAAACTGCTCAGTAGCCTAGAAATCAAGAAAATATATATATCTCTTCATCTAGAGCACAACATTATTTTTCAACAATTCATATTTCATCAACGATACGATACGATAATCAAAATCATATTAAAAAAAATTAAAATTCCGGCATGTGATGATTGATGAAATATGAGCAAGCTGAACAAAGGGAAGGAAGAACAAAGATATTAGAAAAAATTAAGGAAATCAGTTTGGGAAGGTATTCTAGGAACTATATAATAAGAGTTTAAGGATATGGCCTTTAACTCCAATTACATGCAATGATCTCCCAACTGCATTTAAACTTACAAAAAAGTTTAAACAGTTGTCTCTGTTTAAACTGTGATAACCTCAAATTAACAATACCCATCTTCTAATTTTATAATGTTTGTGGACATAATATTGTACAGTTTATTAAATTATATTATTATATTTAATTACCTGAATATGTAATTTGGTTTGAGGTTTTTGTCCCTTTTTGTTCTATTTGAAAATAAACTTGAAAGTTTTTATTTATTAAGGTTAAATAACTATTAAATAATTTTATCCGTTAAGTTTTTGAATGGTTTCTATTCGTTTATACTTTTTGAATAAGTTCTTAAATTCTCAAATTTTTTTTTTCTTGAAGAGGGTCGAACTATTTTTAGTGGACTTTATAACTCATACCACTGCTTAAAATATTATTGCAAGTTTTAATAGATCGATGAGAATATTTTGTGCTTTTAGATTATTCTATATGGTAGGTTGAGATTATAAGGAATGGATATGTGATTTGTTGTATTTAGAATAATAATAAAAATTTTAAAAAAATGGTGGGACTATGGTTACATGACACATGGTGTCTTATATAAATTGTACTTTATTTTAAATTATGTATACATAATTTATTTAAAGAAAAAGAATTTGGTTTAGTTACTTATGTTTATATATATATATATATATATATATATATTCTTTTTCTTTTTGATAAATTTATTAGCAACCTTTTTTTGTTATTGGTTTTATTTTATTCATATAATTAGAATTTTTTTGTCATACATAATTTGAAACAATGTTTAATTATAATCTTATGGTTATACTTTTATATAAAAAGGAAAAGGTTAATTACGATTTTTATTGAATCTTATTTCTATAATGTATAAGGACAATGAGAATATCAAGGAGTACTTTTGTGAGTGTTTCTTTGAGAATATTGGGGTAAATTTCTTTGAGTGTTTTTTCTTATGTGCTTTATTTACTGGAAATAGAGGGTTAGTTCTATGCTTTATTAGTCATTGGAAATGGAGGGTGACTGTTGTGGTTTACTTACTTAATTTCGTTGGTTTGGTAATTTACTTGTTTTCTGTTGGTTTTTATATACTGTTACAAATGTTGATGATGATTATTTTACTTTAAAATTTTTCTTTGGTAGAATGTTTTAGGAAGAAAAAGGATATAGAAGTTATAAGGATGAAAATTGGAAGTATGTTGATTACTGTGTAAAGGATAAAATGAACATGTTGGAGATTAATTTGATGCTGAAGAAGATGACCAAAAGTAAAGAGTGTATGGTTTATTGTTATCTAGAACCAGTAGGGGATTTAAAAAAATGGATTAAAATTAGTTATAAAGGATGAAGACATATTAGCTATTTGTGAATAGGTACCAAGATTTAAAGTGATTGAATTCTATGCAAAAGTTAGAGATAAATAAAGTATACTAGATTACTTGAAAAAACGACCTCAATTGCAAAAGGAAATTGTTGTGAAAAGTTCTGTTGTGATAGAGGAGATAAAAGAAGAGAGCTCACATAGGAACATTGTTAAACTAAAAAAGAAAAGAGTTGCTTCAAAACCTTTGTTATTGGAGTGGAACGGACATGTTTAACTTCTTGTGGATGAACCGATACCCTCGGAACATGTTGGTTCCGAAGTGACACCCTCGGAAATGGTTGCAAATGAGGTCACACCCTCGGAAACAGTTGCAAATGAGGTGACACCCTCAAAACCTGTTGCAAATGAGGTGACAACCTCATAACATGTTGCAAATGAGTCCGAACCTGTTGAAAATGAAGTTACTCCCGCATATGTTGTTGTACATGAGTTGATACCTTCTTATCATGCTGCACTAGAAACTGAAACCGAAATTCCTGAAGTTCTTAGTAATGAAGTTTATCATTATGATGCTTTTCAATGGCAAGCTTTAGTTGAAGAGGTAATGACTCAAGTTGAGGGTGTAATTGAAGTTTAGGACAAACATACGGGGGCTACGGTAGCATGGGAAAATGAGGGCTAGAGACAGTTTGATCAAGTGGTTGAAGAGCAGGAAGTTGTCACACAAGTTGAGGAAATTGTGACTAAAAATGAAGGGGATTCTGCCATGGAAGGGGATCCCCAAGTTAATGATGCAGCAGATGATGAGGATTATGAACAAGAGCATTTCACAGATAATGATGATTGTTGTAGAGATGATGAAATATTTGACAACAACACTAAACCCGTTATGGAAGAAACTAAAACAAGACAACAAAAAATTGATCATGAAACTGAAATGCAAGATTAAGGTAAAGACGAAGGATAGGATAGTGATTATAGAGATGAGCCACGTTGTTGCAATGAAGATTCAAATAGTGAAGGGGATGAACTCCGAAATAGGTATTTATATTTTGACTTAAATAGAGATATGGAGATGCCACAGTTTCAGGTGGGGATGAGGTTTTTAAGGAGGGAAGAGTTTAAAGAAACCGTAAAAAACTATTGTATCAATGAAGGGAAAGTTTGCAGGTTTAGACCATCGGAATCAAAACGTGTTAGGGCAATTTGTAAAACTATTGGTTGTAAGTGGTTCATTTTTCCATCTCATGAACGAATAACGAAGACGGAAGAATTTATGGTTAAGTCCATGAATTTGACTCACAATAATTACAATCATCAATAGAGAAATAGATTCATTATTGCCGGATGGGTTGCAAATCGATACATTGAACTAATTAGAGTGAATCCGAATATGCCTGTCATTTCTATTAGACAAAACATCGATGAAGAATACAAGACAGAGATGTCAAGAACAACTGCATATAATGTAAGAAGATTGACAAAGAATATGATCATTAGTGATATGGCATATCAGTACAAATGTTTGTGGGACTATAAGGTTGAGTTAGAGCGTACTCATCGAGATTTGACTGTGAAAATTGAACATGAGGATTTCAGGGAGGAGGGTAGACAAACAAAGTTTAAAAGGCTATATATTTATCTCTCTATGGCAAATGAAAAAGGGTTTCTTACACCATTGTAGACCATTAATAGGGGTAGACGGTTGCCACATAAAGGGTTGTTATAAAGGGCAACTACTTGCAATAATTGGAACAGATGGAAAAAATAGCTAGTGACCTATTGTTTGGGCGGTTGTTGAAAAAGAGGCAACTTACGGTGTAAGTGATTTTTCAACTTACTTGCGGTTGATTTGGATATTCAGGGACATGGGGGATTTAGGTATACATTCATCCTAGATAGATAGAAGGTAATTATAATAACATTCTAACATGTCAACCTTTTATAGTAGCATGCTAATATGTTTTTTCTTTATTATTTCATGGACTAGATGCTACTTTATCATTAGTAGCATGCTAACCGCCAAATTGAATGGAAGGACATGTTGTAAGACATTTTTAAAGTTTAAGTGTCGCTAGAGCGACAAAAATTGTTTAGATGCTAAACTTAGATTTTGGTATATTTTAGGTGTTGTCAGTATAAATTATCTTAATAAAAAAATATAAGGACAATTATACATTACTAAAAAAATATAAAGATAATTATGCTATAATAAAAAAGTTGATATCTTTTAGAGTTGTCTTGTTAGGAATATTGTCTTCCTTGTAGGCTAAAACATTAATTTCATTTTTTTCTTTTTTACCAAAAGACATAATTTGTGTAGAGATTGATCAATTAATGTATATTAACTACACCCTTTAATAGATCTACAAATTTTACCCACTTTAATTTTTAATTTCACCTATATATGTGTGTGTTTTTATTATTACTTTAATCTTTTGATAATTCTTTTAATGAACTTTCACTACTCCACTATTACAGAAGCACTCAAATACGAAGGCCTAAATTTGTCGATTTTACCTTTTCTTTATTATTTATTTTAAAAAAATTTCCTGCAATTTGGAAAATAAATAATCGAAAAAATAGTAATTCATAAAATTTCAAAAATATAACAATTATATAAAATACAATATAATATAATTCATTAGAATATATAAATAATTAATATAATATCACTACAATACAAAATTTGGTAAATTGGTCAAATTAGTCCCTTAACTTATAATTTTTTTGCGATTTCATCTATTTTTTTTTTTTTGGAAAATTTCATCCCTTATCTTATAAATTTTGATCAATTTCATTATTTCCGTTAATTTTTTTTGGTCAACTATTAGTCAACTGTTATATTTAATAAAAATTATTTGTTAGGGGTAAAAATGTAAATTCACTATTTTTTTTAATAAAAAAAAAACCCCAAAAAATTATTTCCTCCTTCCCCTCCTCCACAATCTCCCCCGCCTCCATCTCCACCACCACCTTCTCCCCCTTCGCCATCTCCCCCACCTCCTTCTCCTTGCTGAAATCCTTAATCAAACCGCAGAATCCCCGATACTGACAAGAAAGGTTTACCATCCATTGATATTGATTCTCTAATTTCTTCAATGCCTTGGCCTTAAACTTATCTGCAACAATGCCTGCACATTGTTGTACATTGCTGCCAACAATTTCAGAAATTGTTTCCCATAAAACTTATTCTGCATACTTTGAAGGTACATACTCACTCGTAAAAATTACCCTCCCGAAAACGCTGGTCATTGGGGAGATTGATGGCTAAATTCACAAGATTCTCCTCCCAACGTACCCATCATAATGCTTGGACTTCCAACCATCGGAAACAATCTAGAAAAACATGGTGTCCCCGATTTTAGCTTCGGATTCCGCCTTGGCTTCTTCGTATTTAGCATCCAATCTGGACCTAGCAAATTCCCGTCTCGATATTGAAGGCAATCCAACCTGGTTCAAGAATGCCTTAAACTTTGGATGTTTGAGGCTTGAAATGGACTCGGTCCCACAACACTCATAGACCCAATCGGAGAGATAATCGAGGGCTGTATCAATTTGGGTCTTGCTTAATGCTGGACCATGCGATGATTTAGGACTCTTTAACCTCTTCACACTATCTTTTATATGTTCTATTTTTTTTTTCAGTTCTTCTCAATTTAAGCTCATAAGCTATATATTCACAAAATATATCTGTATGTATGCGAGAGAATTTGGAGGGGTTAATTAGGCCATGAATGGAGTGTCATTTTTATCCATGGAAAGTAGGTGGTGGAGGAGAAGGGCGGTGGTCCATGTGTGGGGGGGGGGGGAGAGGAGTCCGGCGGTATCAATTAGTTGGTGTTGGTGACAATATTTTAATAAGAAATAGTAATAGTAGTGGATGTGGAGGTATTTGTCTGAATGACCGTTTCCTAGGTTTGGGAATCAGAGAAAACGGACGAGGATGAGCTGAAGGAGGTGGGGGAGATGGCGAAGGGGGAGAAGGCGGTGGTGGAGATGGCGGAGGGGGAGAAGGTGGAGATGGAGGCTGGGGAGATGGGGAGGAGGGGAAGAAGGAAATAATTTTTTGGTTTTTTTTTTTTTAAAACGGTCATAACAAATAATTTTTATTAAATATAATTGTTGACTAACGGTTAACCAAAAAAAATTAACGGAAAAGATGAAATTAGCCAAAATTTATAAGATAAGGGATGAAATTTTTTTTTTAAAAAAAAAAGAGATGAAATCGCAAAAAAATTATAAGTTAAGGGACTAATTTTGTCAATTTGCGTACAAAATTTTAGTGAGAAATGGAAGCCTAAATCAGTCCGTTGGATCCACCTCCGACTTACGTCATCAGCGAAACATGGGATCAACTCATTTGTTTACTAAAAATAAGGAGGAGAGAGGGAAAAATAAAGGGAAAAAAATTAGAGAAAAGAGCAATTTTGTTTTCTGTATTTTAAAAATGAAAGGTTTTAGAATTAGAAGAACCCAAATAGCAGTATAGAACATTAATTACTCGGTACTGCTTAAAATTCACACCAAACCTCTTTCACAAGCTCCAAATTCTTCTTGGATAGGCTTCTCCTCTCCTCTCCAGAGGTAATCTTTCAATTCCGAAATTGTTTCTTTTTTTTTTTCAATCACACCTTCATATATTTTCATTAAAGTTGGGTATTTTTTTATTATTGTTGTTGTTGTTGCTGACGGATTTTTCTGTCTGCTGCTGGCGAATTTTCTATTATATGATAATCCAAGACGAATTAGGTTTAGTATTTTTATATTGACTCTGAATTTTTTCGTCATAGGTATGAAAATTTTACAATTTGGTAATGCATGTGATTTTGGAAGAATATATTTCACATTCTATGAGGGTCTGTTTGGATTGTTACAAATATGGGAGCGAATTCAAAATCAAAATCAAAATGGGGAGGAACCAAAGAGATTCGCCTGGAAATCATCATTGTATTATTACTCTCTAATTTGAATATTTTCATGAATCAGATGATAAAATCTTCCTTTCTTTCTTTTATTATCCTTCATTTGATGTATACTTTAGTGCTTTTATGTATTCAATAAAGTTTTGATTTCCTTCTTTCCTTCAATAAATATGTCTGAATATCTCATTTATAATCCATTATGATGAATCCCTGGGTGTCTTTGCCAGTATTGGATTTGCAATTATGGTATCCTACTTCATTTTTTTTTATTTTGATATTATTATTACCTTTCTTGATGTTTCACCCATATGAAACATGTTTCTTGCAAATTTTGATGAAAGGTTTTGTGCCAACACAATGTCCAAAATAGGGTCCTGTTTATTTCTGTATCTGTGTTTGTTGGTTACGTTTGATTTTCAAACTCCTTTCTTTGATACAATATGTGTCTTATTTTAGTGGAAAAATTTACCAGCGACTCTTATTTTAGTTTTTCCATTTTATCTTTTGCTTGTTTTTGATTGTATTGTTAATATGCAAAGGATTGAAGTGTTTATGGACTTCATTGCTATTTTGAAGTGGAAAAATTTACCAGCGACTCTTATTTTAGTTTTTCCATTTTATCTTTTGCTTGTTTTTGATTGTATTGTTAATATGCAAAGGATTGAAGTGTTTATGGACTTCATTGCTATTTTGAAGTGACAACAGTTGAAATTCAGAAATCCACAGCTATTGCTATGTACTGAGATTGCAAATTATGTCCGAGAATCCTACTTTTGTGGACGAGGATGCTTCTTCAGGCTCAGGAGAAGACTTGAAAGTTGATGGACATAATAAGCGTCCATCTGCAAATCCAAGTTCTGGGCATCGCAAGAGAAGTCGTAAGGCAACGGGTGATGCTATAGTTGATGCTATGCTGGAAATAGCAGCTGCTTCAAAAATGAGGGCAGCTGCAATTATGCGGAATGATGATCAATTTTCTATTAACAAATGCATAAAAGTATTGGATGAAATACAAGGCCAGGGTCTTAATGAAAGTATCTATTATTTTGCTTTGGATTTATTTGAAAACCCCAATGCTAGGGAAATTTTCATCTCTCTTAGGAGTGACAGAAGAGTAGTATGGTTGCAGAGCAAATTTAAAGCTTCTTGTAGTTCAGCGGCCTAAGAAGATGATTAATATTAATACTCTTAACTATAGTTGCAGATTTTCTAGAGCCCTGATTTTGCATTTAGTTTGACTTTTTACTTTTTAATTAGCTAATATGTTGACTTAGCTTCAACTTTTATTTTCATTGATATGCTCAGATTTTTTTTTTTCTCTTTTTTTTTATTGTTTAGATGAGCCTATGCCTATTGTACTTTAAAGTTTATTACTAAGTAGAATTTATGGTGTTATACATATTATTTCTTTTTTTTTCTTTCTTTTTTTCAAATCTATCTACAGATTTCTTAACTGGCATGGATGATATTGACATTGAATTGGACAAGATGGAGTTAGTTGCAGCAGCTGCTGGTTACTATTATTATAATTGTATTGTTTCTCAGCCACCTCGCAGTTTACCCACTATAAAATCTGGATTCATGACTGAAGTACTTGAGGGTCCTGATGATGTATGTCGGGAAATGTTTCGAATGGATAAACATGTATTTCACAAGTTCTGCAGAACCCTTAGAGAGAGGGGCATGCTTCGTGATACAGCTGGTGTATTGATTGAGGAGCAGTTGGCAATCTTTTTGAGTATTGTTGGTCACAATGAGCGTAATAGGGTTATACGTGAAAGGTTTCACCATTCAGGGGAAACAATAAGCAGACATTTCAATAATGTTCTAAAGGCTATCAAGTCATTGTCGCGTGAGCTTCTACAGTCACCTCCAGACACCACTCCACCAGAGATCCTCTTAAGTAAACGATTCTACCCCTATTTCAAGGTTATCATCTAGAATCATATTTTCCATTTTCTAAATGTGATTTCAATTTTCTTTGACTTTTGTTTCTTATCTGTAGGATTGTATTGGGGTCATAGATGGAATGCAAATACCTGCACATGTACCTGCTAAAGATCAATCTCGATTTCGGAATAAAAAAGGTGTTCTAACACAAAATGTTTTGGCAGCATGCACATTCGACCTTCAGTTTATATTCATCTATCCTGGTTGGGAAGGTTCTGCTTCTGATTCACGTGTACTACAAGCGGTTCTTGAAGATCCTGAGCAGAAATTTCCACATATTCCAGAAGGTTTTCAATAACATAGCAGTTATATCCTGTCCTTTGCTTCTCTTTCTCCCCCATATGTTGCATTATTTGTAACAATTTCCCTGAATGGTTTACACCACAGGAAAATATTATCTTGTTGACACAGGCTATATGAACATGAAGAGGTTTCTTTCTCCATTTGAAGGAGTTCGGTATCAACCCCATGATTATAAAGGTGCTAATCAGTTGCCAAGAAATGCAAAAGAGTTATTCAATCATCGACACTCATCTTTAAGTAAAGCTATTCAGCAGTCATTTAACTTGCTAAAAGCTAGGTTTCCTATCCTTAAGGTTGGACCTCAGTATGCTTTCCACACTCAAAGGGATATTGTTATAGCTGCATGTGTTTTACACAATCATATACGAAGGGAGGAAAGAAATGACTGGTTGTTTAATACTGCTGGTGGAAAAACTGAAGATGTCTCAGATCCCGATGATCAACATTTGGCATTTCAACTACAAGATCAGGTAGCAGATGCATTTCGAGATTCAGTAACAGCATCAATGTGGAATGACTTCATCAATGAATGGGATGAATGGTAAGCTTACTAACATATATGACAGCCAAAGGGGATCTGTTGAATTTAGCTGTACACTTGCTGATATTTATTTACTTTATTATGTCTTCATGGTTTTTCCCCAGTCTTGTTTTTAATTTTTTGTGGGCAAATCTGGATTTCTGCTAAGGTTTATTTACACCCTTAATGGACTAAAGCTATAGGCCAATTTTTTAGTCCATAACAGTAGAAAGTGAATTGTATTTCTTGGAAGCACTGTTAGCTGTCTTTTTTCAGTTAGATTTTTCAGGGAAGTAGAAATGTTTACAGTTGGGCTGCTTTATCATCATTTTTATACTGTGGAAAGGTGCAAGTAGTTTCTTTATGTGTGACTGTGGTGTCCTTCTAGCAAAAGAGAGACCAAAACTTTTTGCCAGATTCAATTACAGGATCTTTTTATTTTCTTTTCTTTGTCCAATAATGCTACTTTGTCCAACCTCAGTTGATAGCAAGATGGATGAAATAAATATCATACCTTTTCTTCTTTCAAAATGGTTAAAATTATGGGAAATTCCTGAAATTATTATAAGTGGTTGAGATCCCGCTTCAAGAGAGAGTTTGTGCATCAATTTTTTTGAAGGTAATGGGGGCTGTGGATAGATTTGCACTTTACTTCTAACTTCATCTCCCAAATTAATGGGCAATGAGCGCATCCATGCGAGATAAAAGGTGTTAGTTAAAAGCCCTTTTGCCCCTGAAGGCACACAGATGGATTTAATGACTCCCACCACTTTCCAATATATCCGTAAAAACCTTAAATGAGAAAACCTAAGAAAACCTTAAATATTTGTCAAATTCAATCTGTCTTTAAACATAGGAGAGTTGAATAATTATAAGATTTATATATATATATATATATATATATATTGATAATTTATTAATTCGTATTTTTGATATTAAATTTATAATAATTATTATAAACAATATTTATAAGCAACAAAAATGATAGGGGTGTATTTAGTAGATAAATATTTAATCCTCAGATAAACATGTCCTTTAAAATAAAATTTATACTTATAATATTATATTATATTTTTATCATGTATGTTTACATAATTAAAATTTTTCTAAATCGTAGCTCATTGAAATACTATAACTGTTTATAATATTTTAAAAATGTTTCAACAATATTTTTGGTACTAGTGCCTTTAGATTGTTAGAGAAACTAAAAGAAAATAAATATAAGAATAACATAATAATTGGTTGCCATTCAACATTTGTCCTATATATTCTACCTTTCTTATACAATCAACATAACTAATAATAATGTTTGATAATTATAAATTTTTTTTTATAATACGGTAAATATATATTGATATTAATCTATTCCTAATTAATATCAACAATATTTATAAACAATGAAAATGATACTAGAGTTTAACTCAGTAATTTGAGGAAGTTAGTAAGCGAACTCCTAAAGAGCGATGATCGAGGGTTCGAGCCGAATCCGGATTAGTCGCCAAGTTAATTTTTAGAATCAAATTATTTTGAGAACATTTTGGAAATTTTGGAAGAATATGCTGGAAATTGGTGAATCATCGTTCCTAGAATCTTTAAAAGTCCACCTGTCAGCGGCAGAGGTTTCCAGGTGACGGGTAGAGGAGCACGACGACGGTTTCCCATTAAAATCTTTGGGTCCTTTAAAAATGGAGAAGAGGAAAAATTTGTGAGGGGCAAAAGGGAAAAGGGAGAATGGAAGGAAGGAATGCTGGAGAAGAAGCAAAAGGCTCCGTCATTGAATCCTGGTTGATCAAACACGGCTTCCTTTATGCCGGAGCCACTAGACACCCTTTTATCCTTAGCATTCGAGATGGGACTGTTGAAATTAATTCATTGAAGCGATGGCTGGTAATCATCTCCTTTCATTTCATCAAAAATATATATATATATATATATATATCGTTGATTTTGCTATCAATGAGTTCAAGTCTCGTCGTGCTGTTTTCTTAATTATGAATCTGGATTTCTGTTCTACTCAAGTCTTGTTTCGCCCCCTTTTCTTTTGTGTCTCTCATAAGTGAATTAGGATCCTCCGACCCGAATGCAAGACAGGAAAAAATGAAATGAAATGAAATGGGGTTTTTAATTTGGTTATTAATTGAAAAAAGCATGTAATGCAGGCAGAGGATTATATATTTGTTAGATCATTTGTTGCCTTTGTTGCAAGCGTGTTGGTGAAAGCATCATTAAAATCGTCGTCGGAGTCGGACATTGACATCATTTTGGAAGGTCTTGTTTCTCTTAGAGATGAAATTGCGTGGTTTAAGAAACAGGCCTCCGAGTGGGATGTTTCGCTTGATGATATTGTTCCCCATCAGATAACTCTCAACTACTGCAGGTACTTCAATTGATTCATTCATTCATTAATTACTTGAATTTCGATCAATCGGGTGTCTTTTAACTCTGTTGCAGGTTCTTGGAGAGCCTAATGAGCTCAGATGTTGAATACACTGTAGCTATTACAGCTTTTTGGGCTATCGAAACTGTATACCAGAATTGCTTTGCCCACTGCGTTCAGGATGATGGTTCTCAAATATCATCAGAGCTGAAGAAAACTTTTGAAAGATGGGGTAGCAATGAGTTTAGTCAGTTCTGTAGCGAATTACTGATGGTAGCCGACCGCTGTTTAGAACACGCACCAAACAGTGTGCGTACAAAAGCTGAGGTTGCATTCTTGGATGTTCTTGAACATGAAGTTGAGTTCTGGAATATGAGCAATGAACATGCCTAGATTACAACCTTTTCTTTTTCTTTTATGTTATGTATTAAGATGTTTCACTTTTTTTTTTTTTTTTTTTTTTTTTTTGATAAATAAGATGTTTCACTTATGTTGTCTTGGTGTTCACATCTTTTTTTTTTTTTTTTTTAATTATTATTTAAATTAGGTCTTTAAGTTTTAATTTTTTTAAAAGAAAGTATTTAACTATTTAAATATGTTTTTAATATTTTCTGTGTTGTTTGTCATTTAAAAAAAAAAAAAAAAAAATCTTGTTAGGTTTTAATGGAAAAATACAGCATCAAATTTTGAAGTAAATCATTAAATAATATTTTAAAAAAATTCAATTGAAAGTAAATATAATGATAAATATCTATCATTTAATTATTTAAATATATTTATATGTACGGCCAGTTAGCATTATAGTTTTAAAAATACTAAATTATTTTTATGATCGTGCTTCATTCATATTTGATTATTCATTAAATAAATTAAATTAAATAAATTAAATTCAAATACGTTACACATGCTCAATTATTATTCACATTATTCACTTATATTATATTTGAAATTTGAAGAGAAAATATACTTAAATAGTCAAAATTGATTATATTTCGGATAATAGTCAACAAAAGATTTCTCACAAATGAAGAGTATCATGAATGTACTTAAAAAATGTCTCAAGCAAAGTATAAGCTCTTAATGACTTTGTTGAATTATGAAATATAATAATAGTCAAATTATTAAAAGACAAAACAAGCATTGTTATTTACCAAAAAAAAAAAAAAAAAAAACAAGCATTGTTCACAATTAGTCTAAGATTGCTTATAAAAAAAAAAACAATTAGTCGAAGATTAAACTCAATTTAACTTCAAGTTGAAGTATGATGTTATAACAAATGTCCATCATGCCAATTGATTATAATATAATAATTAAGAAGTGTTAATTATTTTAGTTGGGATAATCCTAAGATAAAGGCAAATCGTCCTATAAAAAGAAGTGAATAACAAATAATTTGATCGTCGGAGAGTCTAACAGATACAATAACTCTCCATCAAGACTTCAAGCAAGTTAATTTGGACGAATTTCTACTATCGATGTTCATCATCCGGTTGAAGATATATCTTTATAAATTTATCTTTATTTTATTTAAGTTTATTTCCTGATTAGTTTGGTTCCATCATCATCGAAAATACAAATTTAAATTTCTAGATATTCTTTTTTTTATATATATGTTCTTACGATCTTTTGTGCTGCAATTCATATTCTCTATTAATTTTACATATTTTCTATATCTCTTGAAAATTATGATATGTCGATTTATATCCTTTTTTTATGGGGTAATTATGTTTAATTTAGAGTTTAATTGGACTTAATTGACTAGAAATTACGCAAATTTGTTCTGTTTTCTCTTTTTGAAGTTTTAGGGACCGAAATTGAAGAAATGAAAAATCGGGAACTAAATTGTAATTTCTGAAGACTTTAGTACGACCATACTACAAGGAATATGATCGTAGTACTGCTATTACGGGCGTAGTCCGTGGAAATAGGGACTACTACGGGTGTTTCAAGTTCTCAAACCTACTCGTACTCCATAAGTAGAGGCGACATGGCAATTTCCCCCCCCGGCTTTCAATTCTACTCAAACTCTAGTTTCTTACTCCTATAAATAGAGGTGACATGACTGAATTCCCTTTACATATTTTCTAGTTTCAATCTCACGAGAGAGCAAGAGCTCTATAGCTTAGTTGAGAGGCGTGATTCTAGAAGATCTCGTGAGCAAGACAAGGAGGAGGCTAGAAGAATTCTTGAAGAATCGGAGGTTAAGTCCCACTGTGAAAGTAGTGACAACCAAACGACAACTTTTTCTATCCCTCTTATCAGTTTTATTATTCTTTATCCTTTAACAATTTAAACACTATGTCTTGGGATTCTTTTATTATCTTGATTGCTCGGGAAGGATACTGTTTATGATTATCATTGTGATTATTATTGCTTTATGCTTTCAACTTGATTTATTATTCGAATAATGTTATGAGACTTAGGTTTGCATCTAGTCAAGTATTTATTTGGAATAATTTATTACTTTGAAAGTTTCTTAATGAGTCCCGACCATAGGAGAGTTAATGAATTACCAAATTAGGTGTAATAATTTGTGGCGACCATACTGAGGTTGCGAAGCCTAATAATCTCGGGTTTGGAATCAATACAAATCTTAAGATTACTTTATTAAATTGACGCCTTAATAACTATCAATGCCTTAATAACTAATGTAAAAAGATTTAGGATTACTTGCAACCACCATATTGAAGTAATTTTTTTAGATAACTCGGGTACGGTAGTAAAGTTAATATTAATCATAATTGCCTTAGATCTGCTTATAAGCTATATCTTTGAATATAGGTCATCCTAATTGAATCATCGAACCAAGTAAGAATCATAAACCTTATATGTTTCAATTCTATTTATGTTCTAGCTACAACCTTGAGAATTGATTCTTATTCTAGGGTTACTTTAGTTAATAAATTCTTGTCATAATTAATAATTGCTTATAACAATTATCAACGTCCGTGGGTCTATACGATATTTATAAATGTAAAATCGTTGATACTACCATGTTACTATCTGCATACGATAGGTACTATGCCTATTTTGGTTATTTAAGTGACAACCTATTTGTTTTCCTTGAATTAATCTCAATCATAATCTATGCTAAAAATATAGTAACCAAAATTCATAATAACATCAACCCACCAATTAAAAAATAAAAAAAAAAAAAACCTTTGGGCATTTAAGATCATATTCAAAATTATAAATAAAAACTTTCGAACATAATAGAAAGGGATAAGAATACCAAATCATATTCTTATTCTTTTTCAATGGACTCAAGCAAGCTTAGTCATTCATTGGTTTAATCCAAATCGACCCACCCGCTTATCCCGCATTGGGTTAGAACTTATAACACCTGAGTTTTTTCACCATGCTTAATGGGTACATAATTGATAAATTTTGGAACATGTTCCCAGACTCATTTCTAACTAATTTGAGCCAAAACTTTTCTTTCATTTATTTTTTAGAGAAGGCTTTATATAATTTTAACAAACTAAAATATCTTCAAAATAAATAAAAATTTTAAATAAAAAAAATTAAATCTTTTTATCAAAATATAAAATTAGAAAATTAACTATATCTTTTTTTTTAAACCAAAAATTTTATTTTATCAAAATTTAAAATTCGAAAACTATATATTTTATCAAAATTTAAAATAGAAAACTAAATCTTTTTGTCAAAAAAAAAAATTAGAAAACTATATCTTTTTAATACATTGTAAAATCAGAAAAAGAATAAACTTTTAAGAAAATAAAAAATTTAACATAAATACAATTTTAAAAAACTCGAAAGTCTTTATATAAATAGTAATAAATAAAGAACTTTTTAAAAAAAAAAATTTGAGAAAAGACAAAAAATGGAGAGTCAAGTTAAGTTCTGGAATGTCAAATCTTTCAAGAACTTAATTTAATATAAGACATAAAGATAATTAATAATTATCTTAAAAAAAAAGGGAAATTGACAAATTTTATCTTTACGTTATATAATTTTTGTGATTTAATTCCTCTTTAAAATTTTTATATAATTTTATTTTATCTTTATAATTTTGTCTAATTTCATTATTTTGTCAAATTAGTCAACTTTTTTTATTTTTTATATTGAAAGGTTAAAATTGTATTTTCATCTTTTTGATTCGCCGTCACCAACCCTCTATTCCCATACCAAATCGCAAAAGCGATTTTTTATCCTCTGATTTCTCCCTGACTCTTAGCAGCCCAGAACAATACATTCACAATTAAACTAAATCTTTCTTTTTGCTGAAGAAATTTTCCAATTTTAAACTACCTAAAGATTCATTTGAGGAATCTAGCACCAAAAAAAAAAAGAGATTCATTTGAGGAGTAGAGCAAAAGACAATAACATATAATACTTGTATACACAATAAACAAAAGAAACTAAATTGAAATTATATATATATATATATATATATATATATATAAACAAAATTCAAACAACACGAAGGGTTGCAAAATTTGCAAAAGTTGTCACCTGCGCGCAGAGAAGGGATTTTCCTCCTCTTATCCTCAAACGAATAATCTTCATCCGATCGAGGCTTGGGATCCTCCTTCTGCTGCCTCTTCTGCAACATTTTTCTCCACTTTCCCAAGCCAAAAAACAGTCTCAAATTTTCAACAAAGTCACAACCCTTCTCAGTATCTCACCCACCCAGGAGTGCTAGAATTGAAGATGAAATTTTTATTCTTGAACCAAGATACAAAGAACTTCTTATTCCTTGCATCCCTTGTCCACATAGCCTCGAAGCGGAATGGGCGAGGACGGGAAGCAACCGATGGATCAGTGGTGATAAGGACTGGACCATGGTCCGAATGTAAGGAGTAAGATGAGACACAAAAGCATTAGGATAGAGAGTTTTCCAACTGCCATTCACAAAACATCTATCCAGTCTCTCCTGGATGTTATCCTTCCTTACTCTCTTATTATTCCATGTGTATGCATACCCAGTGAAACCCAAGTCTATCAAACCATTAGAATCAATCATGCCTCTAAATCCCCCAGTACTAGCAGAAGACACTGGCTTACCACCCTTCTTATCCTTTTGTTCCAGCACCGAATTAAAGTCCCCGGCAATTAACCAAGCCCCGTCAAAGGACTCCCCCACTCTATTCAAATCATCCCAAAAAGCAGGTTTAAGTCTAAGAGATGGAATTGGAGGACCATAGATAAAAGTAAGTTGCCAGGCAGTATCAGAGGACCGACCATCACTCATCATCAAACAATTGATCAAGTACGGAGTATCAATAATCACATTAATGTTGACATTTTCTTTCCAAAGAAGAAGCAGACCACCAGACCTGCCTACAACAGGAACACAATGCGCACAAACATATCCCAATTCCTTACCACAATTAATAGCAACATCAGTATTAGTAATTTTAATTTCTGATAGAAAAACCACATCCGGGCGATGGGAGCGAATCAGCTCCCGCAGGGACCTAACTGTCGTGGCTTGCCCAGGCCACGACAGTTCCACACAAATAGGATCATTGAGATGGTGGGGGCACGTTAAGGCCCGCCACCCCGGCCATAGATAAGGATTCACAATTATCAGAGAGGACATCCTGGCATTGATCATTACTGGGAGACACTTCAGAGAGCCCGAGCCCCTTCCTTGCATCCCTTTTAACATTGGAGAAATCGACGACGCCTTATAGGGTTCAACCAGAAGGGGTTGGGGATTAGACAAACACACAAATTCCGAGGTCAAAGGAGGATCATTTTCGGAAATAGACGGGTTAATTGATTAGAGGGACCATTGAAGATAAAATATACTCCTATAGCCACAAACAATATTGTACTTCCAAGTAATAGTCAACCAAAGAATTATTCTTCGGAAAAAAACTACTATCTCAGAGATGAAGAATGTGCTTTGGAAATGATTTAAAAGAAGTAATAAGCTCTTAAAGACTTCACTAAAGTATGAAATATAATAATCAAATTACTAAAAGGCAAAAGCATTGTACACAATTAGTGAGAGATTAAATTCAATTTAAGCTCCACTTGAAGTATGATGTTATGCCAATTGATTCTAATATATAAATATTGACAACAAGTGTCAATTGATTTAGCTACTAACATAATCCCAAGATAATAGGCAAACCCTCCCATATAAGAAGATGAATAACAAAAAAATTGATAAGTTCTAATTATTATTATTATCTTTTCATCAAAAATGCTCTTCATGCATTCTCCTTTTTCTCTCCTTATCAAATAATTTTATTCTAATTTGATCATCAAAGGAGTCTAACAAAGATAACTCCGTCAAGACTTTACGCAAAGTTAATTTGGACGAATTCCTACATTTTACATTGATCGTCCAGTTGCAGATATATCCTTATAAATATATTTTTATTTTATAGAAGTTTATTTCTCAATCAATATTATATAAAAAATTTAATGTATATTATTATATCAAAAATATAATTTGAATTTAAATTAGTTAAAAAGTTACACTAACAATTATACAACTATAAAATATAAAAAGTATTTAAAAATTAATCAAAAAATAATAATATTCGTAATTTATAACCAAATCAAATTCATATATATTATGTTTGATTCAATCCTATTTCAACGAGATGATTGCCAAGAATGCTTTAATTGATATGGGATTCTCGGGCCCTCGGTTTACTTGGAGTAACATGCGTGCGGGGGTTGCTAATATTCAAGAACGACTGGACCGTGTTTTGTGCAACAACCTATTCATGCTCCGTTTCCCAGACAGCTTGGTGACTCACCTTCCTCGGACTCGGTCCGATCACCATCCTATTCTACTCCATGGTGCTCCCAACCATATCCGAACCCGAGGAGAGAGACCGTTCGGAATGTTGGAGGCTTGGTTCTCCCACCCCCAGTTTGCAGATTTGGTGGAGAAATTCTGGTGCAATAGGAACTCTACACCACTTTCCGATATTATGATGCAGTTCCGAACAGCTCTTCCTCGATGGAACAAGTTGGTTTTTGGAAACATTTTCGAGAAAAAACAGCGGTTGAGAGCTCGGCTAGGGGGTATCCAGCGTGCTTTGAGTAGACATCAGTCGGATTATTTGTCACGCCTGGAATTTCAATTGAGGACTGATCTCGATGCAACACTCCACCAGGAGGAACTACTGTGGCGTCAAAAGTCGAGAATAAGTTGGTTACGGGATGGGGAGAGAAACACCCGGTTTTTTCATCTCTACTTTGATCCGTCGACAAAGGAACAAGATTATTAGACCGAGGAATAGGGATGGTACCTGGTGTGAGGACGAGGACTTACTTCGGGACATGACCCGTAATTTCTACAAGGATCTTTATACCCGGGAGTCATGCCTGCCTTGTGATGCTACTGAGTGGCGGTTTCCATCCATCTCCCATAGTGACTGTCGCTGGTTGAATCATGCTGTCTCCCCCCAGGAAATTAAGACAGCTATCTTTCAAATGGGAGCCCATAAAGCCCCAGGACCGGATGGCCTCCCCCCAGGCTTTTTCCGGAAATTTTGGCATCTCGTGGAGCAGCCGATCACTACCGAGCTGTTGCGTATATTCACTATTGGTTCACTACCGCCGGGCTGGAATGAATCTTTGCTTTGTCTTATACCTAAGTCGATCAATCTTTGTAGACCTCACTCGGTTCCGGTCCGATCTCGCTCTGCAATGTATTGGTTAAGGTGGTATCCAAAATTCTAGCCAACAAGGTTGAAACCGATTATGGGGAAACTAACGGGGAAGTGTCAATCCAGCTTTATCCCAGGCAGATCCATATCGGATAACATTATGGTAACTCAGGAGGTCATCCACTCCCTTACCCGGAGGAAGGGTAAGAAAGGGGGCTTCATCTTGAAGGTGGATTTGGAGAAAGCATATGATCGAGTGGATTGGGGTTTTCTGCAACAGGTACTTCGTTGTTCGGGTTTCAATGATGTATTTGTGAAACTCATTATGAACTGTATTTCGTCCTCTCAGTTGTCGGTTTGTTGGAATGGTGATAAACCTACGCCTTTCACTCCCACTCAAGGCTTGAAACAAGGGGATCCTCTCTCCCCTTATTTATTTGTCCTCTGCATGGAAATCTTGGGCCGGAATATTAGTCGGGCGGTGGCTGCCCGACAATGGAAATCAATAAAACTCTCCAGAGACTGTCCGGGTATTTCCCATAACTTCTTTGTTGATGACCTACTATTGTTCGGGGAAGCGTCCTTCTCTCGGGCACGTCTTATGGAGCACATACTAGCTTCGTTTTGCGGAATCTCGGGCCAACGTGTGAATCGGGGTAAGTCTAGAATTTGGTTCTCCCCGAACTCACCTAGCTACTTACGCAGCTCCATCCGTGCGGAATTCGGTGTTTTGCGGACTACGGATCTAGGCAAGTATCTGGGTGTTCCTCTAAGACATGGCAAGTTAAGATGTCGGCAGTTTCGATACCTTCTGGATAGAGCTGAAGCGAGGCTGTCGGGATGGCAGGCCGGGGTACTCTCAAGGGCTGCCCGAACCACTCTTATTTCGTCCACTCTTTCTGCTCTACCGCATGTATGCTATCGAACCCTCACTGCTGCCCGACGTATCATCACTCGGTTGGAGCGAGTTTCTCGTAGATTTTTCTGGGGGTGCGCAACCTGGCAGGAGAAAACTTCACCCTGTGGCTTGGGAGAAAATCTGTTTGCCCTAGAAACAGGGGGGGGTTTGAGTCTTCCTAACCTAGCGTCACCAACCGTTTGTTATTTACCAAGCTTCTTTGGCGTGCTGCTCAAGGCTCCGCAGAACTGGCATGTCAAATCCTGGTAGCTAAATATGGGGGGCCGGCCCGCACTCCTCATCCGGGTCGTAAAACGTAGTTGCTCTTGGCCGTGGAAAGACTTACATAAGGTTTCGGAGGTATTTCGGCAAGGGCTTCAGTGGAAGATTGGTGATGGCTTAACCGCCTTGTTTTGGTTGGACGCCTGGCTCGTTCGGGAACCGTTAAGTCGGTCGGCTCTCAAAACCAGCCCCAGATTCCCTTCTCCATGCACCGCGTCGTCACTTTTGGCTTCCGAGGCGGCTTGGATTTTACTTACTCCAAGGTCTTCTTTGAACCGCCAATGTTGCATGGGCCGCGATCGACCACCCTAGCAATGCCGACAGCTCAATCGGATACCCCCCATTGGACTCTTCACCGTAGTGGGAACTTCTCTGTTGCCTCTCCGAGACACTCCTGGTCTCCCATCGCTCCTTCCCCTGCAACCCATTGGTGTAAAATTTGGCGTTTTCGGGGACCGACGCGATCCTCCTTTTTCTTATGGATGATCCTCCATAATGCAGTACCTACAGCTGAGCTGCTTTGGCAGCGGAATATCATTCATTCCCCCCTGTGTCCCTGGTGTCGGGCCACTGTGCAATCTACGCTACATCTTCTTTGGGACTGCCCGTTTGCTACCATTGTTTGGCGAGTTATTCTCCATCGTGATGTTTGGCGTGCTTTCTTTGCTCCGGAGGATGTGGTGCGATGGCTTCTTAGGAATATCCATGGCTCTAGCTCCTCTAGCTTCTTCTTTCCCCATTGGAAATATGTTTTTAGACAAGTTTTATATGATCTTTGGCGTAATCACAATGCTGGTGTACATAGTTCACACCATTTTTTGGAGGACCCCTATGCCTTAGCTGAAAGGAGCCTCCGGGCTGTCCGTGATCTACTTTCAACCTGGAATAGGGAGTCCGATTAGTTAACTTTGTATTTGTTTTGCCTATATCTTAATGATATCGTTTCCGGTTTTCAACCAAAAAAAAGGCGGCAACAAACTCCTCGTTTATGAGGAAGGGGGCGTCATATTTGCTATTTTCACAACATATAAAATATTTATTACACCTAAAAATGACAGTCAATCAAAAAGAATTGTTAAGAACAGTCCCAAACAAGAATACTAAGGTGAAATATTGTCTTAAAAGAAAGCAACAGACACTTCACCCAACTGTACAATTCTCGGTCCATCTCTGGTGATCAAATAAAGTTCAAAATTTTGCATCCCATTGACTGATCGTACAGAATCTGTGAAGTTGAATGACAAAGGAAACAACAGATTTCTGCAATCAAACACCACCCATAGAAGAGATTCTGCCATCTTGAACAAATAAAAAAGGGACCATTAATCCAGATTAGAGGTCTACTGCACAAACAGTTTTTTCTTTTTTGACGAAAATGCTGACAATGACTTTTAAGGTTGTAGGACTGCAAAAGTAAACCATATGATGTTGTATCAATCATTCAGTTTGTCATTTTTTTTCTCTCAAGATTAATTCATTTTGTTATCACATCTGGAAAGAAAGAAATTGCAAAATCCTTTATGACTAATCATGATCAATGCAGAGAGTTATAAAGGACTTGAGGAGTTATCTGGCCTGATCTACTTGTGCTATCACATCTGGAAAGGAAGGCATTGTAGAATCATCCAAGTTTAAAGAAATTACCATGATGTATGCAGCCACAACAAAGGATTTAAATTTTAGCACTGATGAGGCATGTGGCTTGTCAGTTCCTACGTTTTTGCACCAATTGAATCATTATATCAGTTGGAGTTCTTCTAACTTTCATTTCCCCTTTACTTTTACAACATTCTACCTTTTCATTCCTTTTTCCATCCCTTTTTTGTTTAAAAATCTATGAATGTTTAATAAGCTTAAAATCGATGCTTTAGGCAATAAGATGCTCCAATTAATAAGCAAAAAATAATGACCTGAAAAGATTGAAGATATATTATCTACATCTAGAAGAAATTTAAGAAGGAAATATGGAGATTAAAACATGTCCCCCGAAACACTAATAGAGACAAACCGGAAAGACTAGAGTAGTACAAAGTAATTCCATATCAAATACCCTTCAGAATATACCAGAAGAAATGGGAGATACTTACCTAAATGAATGAAGTTATAACACTCACGTCAGTAATTTCTGATGTTAAAATTCAGTGTCAAAACAAGCAACCATGACCTTTGAAACCATAGACCTTGCAAAAGGAATGTAGCTTAAGCTATACCTGTAAGTAATCAAAATAAACAATCTTAGTTTATAGATAAGGAAAACAAAGTGTTAGTAGTTTTCAGTAATAATGCCAAATTAAGCAAGCAAAAGAATAAAATGTCTTCAACAAGCAAATGTATGTTTGTGTTTCTTCTTATAAACGCGTTAACATATGATATTAAAATACTCAGTTAAAATGGCAATACCTTTGACAGAACCATGCAGTCAAATAAAAATAAAAAGTTTGATTTCGATGAAGATATAATTATGTGATTATTTGCAAGGAACACAATCATCTAACTACATCTGATATGATACTTTCCAGAAAGTAATATGTGATTCTAAAATGTTTACTGAATAAGTACATAACCTCTAATGAACTCACCCCAACTTACCAGCCAACTAACTAATCATAGCTTTCTAGGACTCCTAGGTCAGTAGAAGGACTCCAGAAAACACAATAGGTACTCGACTTTCTCTAAGAAGTTAATGAAGAGTTTAAATTCATCTTTCAAAGGCATAGATTTTGCATAGAGCCCAAAAATTATGAGGAATGACTTAACAAGCATCCTATACATATGAACATATATAACATTCTTTCAACTTTCTTTCTGCTAGCTGCATATATAGATAGATATTCTTATGATGGATGAATATTGTGAATTGGTTAAAAAAATGACATAGGATATGAAAGAACTTTCTGTAATGGAGTCATGCTTCCTAGGTTATTGGCCTTGTAGATGAAAATTTAAAAATCTCCAAGAGAACAACCCTTCATGTGGGTACCTTCAAGAGCCCTAAAATCAGGAAAATTTTGGATGGCATATAATCTCATCAAATGGGTATTAAATTAGGGCAGAATTTGGCTCTTTTTTTTTTTTTTTTTTACACTACACACTTTATCATCGGTATCATAGATTCCCCGGTCAGAAAACGTCTTGCCGCTAGTATAATGCCAAAAAAAAAAAAAAACAAATATTATATATATATCCTCTTTATAATTTTTACCAATAATATATCCCTCCAAAAAAAAAACATCTTTCCCAACCACTACAAAAATTTCTTCTGTAATGGATCAAAAATATAGACAAGCAGCACTTAATAAGAGTTTTCTTTCATTTCAAGTTGTATATGAACAGTTTTAGGACAATAATTCGTACTTCTGTGTCCATTAACGCCAACTTCCATCCATTACTAGGTCTCCAAAAAAATTAAATTCCAAGAGTAAAATCTTAAAGTTCGTTCTACATTCATGCAGAAATTACTGAAACTTGTGATAAAGTTTTCCAAAGAACTAAGGGCGCAAAGGGAAGAATCCAAATTGTATCTGATCATTAATTCATATACAATTACATTAATTGTATTTTAATAAGCTCATCCCATGTATGAACCTTGTTTCTCAAACCTGTATATTGGAAACACATCAAAATTGTTCAGAAATTGTATTTCCAAAACTCATGAAAAAGGATGCAGGTGGTTTTCCCAAAACAATGCCATGGGACAAAGACAAGAATTCTGGCTGTAGGACAAACTTTATAATGCATTTTCTGTAACCACAGTTTAAAAGATTGAATTGGAGGAAGTTTGTGATTTATTTGACATACATATTAAGAACACGTAGATATGGCATAAAAAAAAAATAATAATAATATTATTATTAAATGAAAAACACTATGATTATTCTGATAACCCTTTTTGTGCAGCAATTGATGAAGCACTTTGGTTCTAGTTCTTCAGTGATACAACATGTGCATCAGTTTTTTATTTGGAATGACAGGGAACACTATTTTTTAGCCATTTTAAAAGAATGGCTTTTTGTAAAACATAAAATTCAGGCAAAAGTTTCAGAAGACAGCCTTGAAAATGCTTTTTCCTTAATGGAATAGAGCTAAAATAAAAAGAATATCTTGAAATTTAACTCACCAAATAAGCGCACCAAACTCTAGCACAATCGCCAGAAGTGTTAGCAGTTTGTTTCGAACCTATTTAGAGCATTTCAGTATCAAACAAATTATGCCCTAATGAATTGAAAGGATAAGTATGAAGTAACTTACATATAAGGCGCAAAATAAAGAAATTATAATGCTAGCAAGATATATAGCAGTTGCATAAATTCGGACAGGGTCAAGCATCATTGTCACTTGTCGTTTTGGACCTATAAGAAATGCTGTGCTGCCGCATGAAAAAAATAATATTATTACCATTATAAGCAGCTGGAGAGAGATGAAACATTAGACGTTTATAACCAGGTTCATGACTTGTTTAAAAGAATAGTAACACAAAAATAAACCGCCATTATCCATGAAAACTTTAAAACATTATATCAGGAAACTATAGCGTAAAATTAGATATAGAGAAAGCTCAGCTAAAAAAAATATTAAAAATCATGTCGCTTAAAGAAAGATGATAACTCATCTTGACTGTTCAATAGCCAGTGTTGACACCACAAACTTATGAATGAACCAAAAAGTATACTTCCTTTCTTTTATATTAATGATGCAAAAGAAAATTGTAAACTAACTTTGATCTTAGACAAAGTATCACTTTAGGTTTTGTCACATTGATAGCAGAAGTCATGAATTGATCTAAACTATAACTGAAACGGACCATCTTACCATTACTTAGGTTTAAGTAGTACCCATGTCAAATCTTTCCATTAAAAATCAAATGGTCTAAAGTAGAGACACAGACAGGATTCTCGAAACTTAGAAAAAAAATTGGTAAATGTCATCTTGATATTCTAAAGTGAGATAATTTAGAACAAAATCAATTTCTTAAAAATCAACACATATTTGGGATTAGAGGGAGTATCTTGTGTATATCAGTCCAACATATTTTGCAAAATGTTTTTGGGTCTAAGAAGCCATGAAGTTAAGCCATTACAATCATCTTTTCAGTTGGTTGAGATTTATTACTGATGCAGAAATATACTCATAAGGCACAAAATGGTTTTAATCTGAAGGACAATCTTGATCAAAATGTCCCTCTTAAAAGCACCAACTACCTACCAGAGGGAGCAATTTGTACATACATGTACATGCACTTCAAAAGCCTCTATAAGTATGAACATTTAGGTTCATTCCAAAAAAGCAACATTTTTTCATTGCCAAAATTGTATTTGTTTGGACAACATTTAAAAAAAAAATTGTCACCCTATTCAAATTAAAAATGTGAAAACTACTCTTCTTAACTTTTTTCAAATATCACATTAGATCCCTTCCCTCAAACATATTCCAATAATAAAATCATCATTATATCCCTATTATTCCTACACTTTACAAAATAAAAATAATATTCAAATAAAAACTCAAATACAACTTTTTTATTAAGAGGGAAAAAGAAAAAAAGGAAACCACCATTGAAAATGGAAAAAGGTTACATTTTCATTTTGAATTATTATCCAAATGCACCCTTAAATATCAAGGTCTTAAAATAGTATCAATAGTTTAGGGGGAAGGGGAACTGCTAGGAAATATACTGACAAAGAAAATGTTACCAATCACATCCTTATGAAATACATCAATTTCCTTATAGGTAGTGGTGATGGAAGGGATAGAAAACCATAGGCCATATATTGCAATTCTAGTAGCTTGTTTCTTTAAGAGGAAGCATCAGAATGTATATAGCAGACTTTGTGCTGATAAAGAAGAATATGAAACAAAATAGTAGTGAAATGACCTATAACTATAGATGGAAGAAATTAAAGCAAAAAAGAAAAGTTTGTCGTAAACATAGACATAAATAATTTTTCCAAAGCTAAACATAAGTATGTGCTGTTGCATAAATAGGAAAAGAGGCTCTAATGATGAGCAGGCAATAATCATGCATTAGAGAGTATTTTCAATTGAACATAGTTATAGAATTAAAGCATCATTGTGAACTCCCAAAAAAAAAAACAGCATAACATTAGTAACATACCTCCCAAGAGCTAGCAAATTCCCAAATGAGAATGTTATTCCAAATTTAACCGGGTTGAAGAAAACAAGCATTGACTGTAAAAAATAAATAAAAAATTAAAATGTTAGATTCATATATGAAAATTATTGGGATTACATGATCACTTTAGCATTGTCAGTTTCTTAAGAAAACAATGTTTCTGAGTTTAGATATACCTGAATGAACTGAAACATTTTCAGTTCTTTGGAAAATGATGTCTAAGAGTTTATATATTACTAGATGAAGTGAAACATCAAATCGTCATGTAAATTCCTCATCATACATTATATGGGTACACTACAGTTCTCACTTCAGGTATGACCACCTACAAACTAAATCAAAGGAAGGAGTTCTGATCATTCATAGTTAAAGTTTGATTTTGTTATTTCACATCTACAAAAATTTCAGGAACATGAAATAAACCTCATCAAGCCATATTAGAATGGAAAATTTTCGCCAATAAATCCCCTAACTTTCTTTCATATGGAAGTTTTAATCATAAATCTTTCAGAAAACAAGACATTTCCTAAACTTAAAGTTTCATGTAGTCCAATCATATCACCGTAATCAAGTTGAGTGAACGAGCATACCCATCCTATCTAAAAGGAAGATGAATAAAAATAATAGATATAAATATAGACGACTACAAAACAAGCCCACTTCAGATAACAGAGACCAGATGCTCTTATAAGCAATGCCATATACTTTAATGACATTGAATATACTCTATTTTTGTTTCATTAGTTCCTCTGCAAACTATTTTTGGAAGAACACGGCTCATTAAATATGAGTTTCAGTTTTTAGTTCACTGGGTTTCAGCACAAGATGCAAAGAAGAATCATAGGAAACTAAGAAATTTCAATGAAAAAGTTCTGCACTTAAGCCATGGATGTGTATTAGAAAAGCACGAAGCAATCCACAAAAGAAAAAAAAAAGACTAAAGAAAGAATAGGAGACATACCAATAGTGTACAAGCAATACCAGCAGCCAAGCATATCATAAAGCCATAGAGTCTCTGTTAACATACAGAAAGACGCAAATTAATTCGGATATGAACATAAAGACTAAAAATTTTCAATTTGCTTTCCCAGAACCAGCAAGAACAGAGTTGCTGGTTATGTAAAATAATATTTTTAAAAAAGAAAAATCCCACAAATTTATAATCATTAACATGCATTTGATACAATGAACTTCTAGAAAATCATCAGATCAAGTAAACTTCTTCAGAATGTTAACTCTCTCTCACTTTTAACAATTAGAAAGGAAACACTCAAAATACAAGAAAGTCCGAATTTGCTAAAAAAAATTCAGTGAAATGAGAATTAGAAAAGGAAACAGAGAAAAACAGAAAAGGTACCTGTTTAGTTGACAAAGTGCAATTGCGATTGAAATCATCCATAAAAGCAAAAGAGGAAGAAGAATCTTCATTGCGAACAGCTGCTGATTCTTCATCGACTTCCATTCCCACAAGCATTTTCATCTTCTCGAAAGCCTCATTCATCTTCTCCATGTTTCCTATCCGAAATTCTCACTCTATCCAACAACAAATCAGTGAGAATTGAGAAGAAAAGAGATTATGCTTTAAGATTCAACAAAAACAATTGCAGTTTAGCCTCTCTCTCTCTATATCTCTTAATGTCCCTTTTGCTTGGATTCGAATTAATAAAATTTCGGGTTTGGAGTTTTTGTCGGGTCAGCCCAATTTTAACCTAGTTGACTAATATTATCCTCTATTAACCCTCCTAAATTTGTCCAAACAAATCTCCATTTTCGTTCAAAGAAAACTTCATTTGCATTAATGCTTTAATATTCGAAGTTCACTATTGAAGAATTTATTTTAGAGAGTTGAATTGGGAGAGTTGAAACCCTATATTTTTCAAATTCACACTTGAAGATGAAAGAAAAAGTGGGAAACTTCTTATATATAATTATTCTTAAAATATTTTAATATCATTTTTTTTTCCTTTTACCAACGTCACAAATAATCAAAATGTATTGACTTTTCTAGTTGATATATATATATATATATCTTATATATATAAGATGGTAAGTTTCTAATGGCATATATTTTGTAATTTTGTTCAACTCTTTGGACTTTGTTGTCTTTTTTTTTTTTTTTTTTTTTTTTTTGGTAAATAATGGCATTGTTGTAATTTGCTTAATTTTCTTTGATTTTTTTGTCTCATTCAAATGTTTATTGACTTTTAAATTTATGATTCATTAATTAATTAATATACTTTGAATTCCTTAACGTTATTCATTTCTTAAATAAATATTTAAACTTTTCACTTCCTAATCTTTGTAATAATTAATGATTGAATATTGAAACTTCTCATTTCCTATTCTATATATATATATATATATATATATATATATATATATATATATATATATATATGCATTTGTTTTCTCCTTCTCAAGTCATACTTTTTTTTTTCAATATTTGTCTTTTTTCTCTATATAACTTTAAGTTTTTATTTTTATTGCTTATATTTTTATGTTTTTTTTTTTCTAATCCATACTTTTATAGAATTTTGCTTTTTTATTTTAAATTTTATTGTTTTATGCAGTTATTCGGAGAAATCTGTGGGCTTGATTATTGCCCTGATGTAGTGGATTATGTAAGGAACAAAAGTAGTTCGAAGCCCGGAATCTCTAGAATTAAGGTGGTAGCAAATTTTGATATTTCTTGAATTGAAGTAAATTTGGTTAAATTAAGGTATTAAATATTTAGAGTAATTTTTGTTAAATTTTGTATTTAATAAATATTTTTGCTAACTAATATTTGCAATTCAGTTATTTTGTTAAATTTTTATTTAAACTTAATAAAAATTTTGCAATTCTGTTTATTATTAAGTTTTAGTTTTGCAATAACCTAATTTTTCATTTTAAAATTTCATCATCAAACTTTTATTTTGGTTCTACAGATTCCTTATATTTTGATCCACATTTTTTTATTTCTTCTCTAATAAGTTTTCTAATAGCATGATTTTGTAAGTTTCTTTAACTTTTTGAATTTTATTGTCTTTTTATATCTTTGTCTTCTTATATATTATTTTTTTAATATCATTTTAATTGTAATTTATGTTACTTTTATTTGGTTTCTTTTAATTCATTAAATTTTAACTTTCAAAACTTTTCATTGGTATTCTACTTTATTTTTTAAATTTAATTTTTTATATGTAATTAATCATATTTATGTTATTTATTAAATATTAAATTTTTTATTTTTTTAAATAATTTAATGGGTGAAATGTAAAGTAACCATTATTAGTAATTTGAATAATTATGTATTCTTTATTATAATTTTAAAATACTATGTTATATAATAAAATTATAATTTTTTATTATATAAATATTTAATAAATAGATAAATATAATTATATATGATAAAATTTATCAATTTATTTATATATACTTTATTTTAATATTTAAAATTTTTAAATCAATAATTTATTGTAAATGAAAAATAAAAAATAGATAATTCCGCACCTGGGTGCGGAATGTTCAACTAGTATATATATATAAAGACATATAAAATTTTCAAACTATCACCATATCTCTTTCATATGTTGAGAGCTAATGTTAAACTCTCAACCTCATATAATACTTAGAATATACTCTCATTATATTAAATCAAGAGCTTAAAATTTTTAAAATATTACAATAAAGATAATTCAAAGAATTATTATTTTAAAATATGACTTCTTATAATAAGAACTAAATAGAAAGATTAATATAAATAAAAAGGCATAATAATTGTTATACTTTATATATATAACAACAGCTTAAATAACGTAATTGTCTAATATTAAAATCTTCTAATACAACCCTATAACTTTTTCCTTGAGCAAACATCAATTATTGCAATAAATGTTGATCTTCTCATGCGAAGTAAAAGAAGAGTGTTTGTTGATTTGTACATGAGTTCGATTCGTGGCTCAATCCTCAAATACACTAACCCTTGCTTTGATGTACAGAATAACCCCCGTGGTTCCGTCAAGAGCACCAAACATCACTTTCTCTGATTCTTCCCTTGTTGTCGTCATGGTTGGTCGAGGAGGAACAACATGCATTGATTATCAAAGCGAGTAGCCACACTGAATAGGGTCGAAATTGGGGTTGCTACCAAAATAAATATTTTGAGTACTTGGCTGCCTCACGAATGTTACTGCTACTAATCACTACTTTGATCCCAAGATCGCACATTACTTTATCATTTGTTTACCACTAGACCATAGTAACTTATGTTATTTTGAGTGGAAAATAAAATATTTATAGTTTTTATAAGTTCTAAAGGTAAATTACTCATAACTCATTTTGATTTTGGTCCTAATTAATTTTAAAATATATTTTTTTATTATTATTGTGGTGACAAGTAAGATTTTATTTAAATAAAATATTTTTAAAATAATAATATGTGGGAATTATATAAATCATAACTCTCATCGGTTAACACTAGTGAATCTCGCAACCACTCGTTGTATTATCATCAATTTACCATTACACTATAGTAAGTTATGTTATTTTGTGTTGAAAATAATATATTTATAGTATACATACGTTCTAAAGATAAAATACTCCTAACTCATAACCCCTATACAATTATGGTTTCTTATAACTCATTCTAACCCCCTATTCATGATGGATAATGAGGAGTTACATATTTATATGTATATAATTGTATGTATATGTAAAGGCCCCTTACTATATTCCTATATAAAGGGTTTAGATATATGTATTAGGGAATAGATGATACATATACGATATATATGAAATACACAAGAAGAAGAAGAATGTTCTTCCTATTATTCTTTTGATCTCTATTTTGCTTTGTCTTTCTAATTTGTTTTTGTTAATAATAGTTTTATAACATATATTAATTTTTTTGAGATTAATTAACAATGCATGCCTTCATTTTATGATGTTTTAGAGAATATCTTTAAAAATATTATAAGATAATGAGTCAAATTGGTCCTAAATATTATCTCATTTGTTTATAAAAAACTTATTTTAGAGATTTAAAATTATTAGAAATTATTAACTTCATAAAGTTTTTATATTTTATATAATTTCCACATATTATTATTTTAAAAATATTTTATTTTAAATAAAATCTTACTTGTCACATCAATAATAATAAAAAATATATATTTTAAAATTAATTAGGACCGTAATCAAAATGAGTTATGAGCTTTAGAACTTATATATACAATAAATATTTTATTTTTCACACAAAATAACTTAAGTTACTACAATATAGTGGTAAACAGGTGATAAAGTAACGTGCGGTCACAAGATTGAACCTCAATAATAGCAAAACAAGTAAGTTGTAATTGTTCAGGCGTTAGTAGATCAATGATAATTGCCAATGCAGCAGTCATTTTTATATTATATATTTATTTTTAAGATTTTCGATATGAAGATGACATATACTACCTGCTTATACAAGGGCATCTTTCTCAGCACAATAGACTTCTTCTCAATTTTTCAAGGGCTTTTCGATGTTCATTGCCTTCTATGTAAAGTGAAGCTAACTTGTTAGCTACACTCAAATCAACATAGATGGGATGATTTTCATGTAAGTCCTCCAAAACACTAATTGTACGATTATGTTATGGCCATTCCATACAGGTTTTAGGACTGAAGCTTGGGCAAATATTTGACACACATCTAGTTGGTCAATATCTTTTGTCCTTTGAACTTCATTATCAATCTCGCATTTTATTTTTCTCAGTGTTAGAAGCAATATCGATTTCTTTTATTGCGTCTTGTTCAACAGTTTCTACTTTTCATCAATTCAAACAAACTTAATGTTGTCGTGAGATTATGAGAAGACATGAAAGTAGATACAAGGGCATTAAAGATTGAAGAATTTGGAAAAGGTAACAATTTGATGTGGTGAGAAATAGAATTAGACCCCTTTTTTTTTTTTAGTTAAAAAAAAACTGTACTTCTCAATTTTCTATGTTATAGAAGATTTCATTTTTTTTATTTATTTATAAATAAAAAGGATATATATTTTTTATTCTTTTCCGCAATTTTTTTTCTTCTTTGCCCTTTTTTTGTTGTCGCTTTCCATTTTTTTGTACAACAAGTTTTGACTTTTTTGTTTGGGCTTTTTTTTTCTAGGCTGCAGTTTATTATTATTATTATTATTATTATATTATTATTATTATTATTCCCAATGCAGCATTTTTTTTTATCAAGTGATAGTTTTGTAATTACTACAATTTTTTTTTCATTATGACTTAACTTAGAATTTATCTAAGGTACCTACGTATCCTGCAAAGGAATCAAGTTGAACGTAGTTCAGAGTTGGAGTTTATCCTCAAGCATCAAAGGAGTGTAACATGCAGTTTTAGCTCATGCATCAAAGAACATTTTCATATCAACATATGAATAGTTTATAATCATGCTAAGGAGTTTTCATCAATGGTAGACAATTTACACTATTTCCTCCAAATCGGTCTTCTTTTTGGCAAACTTGACGGAATGCCATTTCTCTTAGTAAAGTTTCTACTCACCTTTGCTGCAATTTTGATTGTGACAACAGTTGCTTTGCAAAAGAATCTTTTACCTCCGACTTAGACAAATGTTTACTTATCTTCTTGAAATCTGGCATGTCTCGTTTGCGTGGTTTGGCGACAAAGGTCCCTTGATCTCCATGATTTTTTATGTCAACTCTATTTCATCATTACAAGTAGCCAATTCTTCGAACGTATTTGGCTGAATACCTTTCAAGATGTATTAAAGGCTCTATTGCATCCCTAAAATACACATTTTACTGACGGATTTTTCACACAATCAATCTCTGCAATCTAAGCTCAAACCCCTCCATCTATTTATGTAATTAACAGCATGCTCGTCTTCACTACATAGTGTGACTCAATTCAAGCATACTTACAATTCTCCAGGTTGTTGTAGAAGTGATTTAGGAATTCTGCTTCATGTTGGTCCCAATTGTTAATTGATCCAGGAGTCAAGTAAGCGCCCCCAAATGTGTTTCCTTTGAGAGATCCGCGTGCTTGACCAAGAGATCATCCTTTTGTCCTTGCATTGCTGCATATTTCAACAAAACAAACAACATGTTGCTTAGAATTACTTTTGCAATTTTGGAGGTTGATAGCCCATAAGTATTTTTAGACTGTCAACCCTCCTTGAATATGGTTTAGAATATGCAAAGGAAGATTTAGAACTTCCTTCATACTTATCATTTATCGTGCCTTCGATGAAACTTTTGAGTTCATTGGTAGATATACCATTTATTTTAGGTTAAAGTATCCTAGTAACACCTCTTAGAGTTCAAAATCCAAGTTTAGCACCTCAAGAATTTTTCGTTCATAATGTGTCATTCAGGTTTTAAAAAGTCTCACTACATGCCCTTCCATCATTTTTTCCGCCAAGGCAAATATTTGAGCGTTAGTCAACCCATTTTACTGTTTTGGGCAGGGGCATTTTTGTCCATTACTTAAAAATAAACCCTAATTTTTATAAATGGTAATTTTATAATTTTAATAAAAATAAACCCTAAAACCTTAATTTTTCTCTCTCATATTCTTCTTCTTCCACACATTCTTCACTAGTTTTTCAAAATTCAATTTTTTTTTATTTTTCAAAATTCAAATCTTTTTCCAAAATTTATTATATCTTCTTCCAAAATTTATATATTTTTCCAAAATTTATTATATATTCTTCCAAAATTTATATCTTTTTCCAAATTTATATCTTCTTCCAAGTTTATATCTTTTTCCAAAATTTATGTCTTTTTCCAAAATTTATTATATCTTATTCCAAAATTTATATTTCTTCTCGGTTCACCTCTACAATTTTAAGGCTTCTTTTACCATTTAATTACTGCACAAAAGGTTTTGATATTTGAAGAAAAAAAAAAATTGCCCAAAAACTCAAAAAAATTTAGATTAATTAAAATTTAAATGACGAAAAAATAATACAAAATTAAACAAAAAAAAACAATAATAAAGCACAATGATTCACCCCATTCTTCTTCTTCTACCAATGGTGGCAACCACCACCAAAAGTAGCACAACAACAGTGTGGGGCGCGGCAAAACGCAAAAGCAAAAGTGGTACTGCACAAACTCATAACAAATTAATAATAATTCAAAAAATAAACATACTATTCCACAAAAAATAAACCCTAATAACAATGGATACAGGTAAAAAAAATTTGGGCCTAAACTCAAACTAACATAGTAATACCCAATTTCTTCTTTGACACATTCGACTAGATTTCATTAGCTTAAACTCGATTTGCACACTTTGAGATCATACTAGATAGTGCCGACAATGAAATTACAGGGAGAAGAAGAAGAAAAGAAGTAGAAGGGCGTCGTTGCCTCTACTATTGTGTTGTCGACGCCGCTGCCTCTACCACTGTGTTATCGTCGCCACTGTCGTTGGTGTATCGTTGTGCTATGGGTGGAGCTTCGACATTGTGTCACCACCGCCATTGTTGTAGGTGTATAGTTGGTGGAAGAAGAATAAGAAGAAGGAGGAGGAGGAGGAGAGAGAAAATTTAGGGTTTTTAGGTTTTATTATATTAAAAATTATAAAATTACCCTATATAAAAATTAGAATTTTTTAATAATAGACAAAAATGTCCCTACCCAAAACAGTAAAATAGGTTGATTAACAGTTAAATATTTGTCCTAACGGCAAAAATTGACGGAATGACATGTGGTGGGACTTTTTAAAACTTGAATGGCACCTTGTGAACGAAAAATTCCTCAAGTGCTAAACTTGGATTTTGAACTCTAAGATGTGTCACTAGGATACTTTACCCTTTATTTTATTTTATTTTTCAAATGACATTATGGTAGATATACAGTTTATTATTTATCAAATGCACCATTTCCTATTTTATTATCACATGGTCAAATAAAAATATTCAAAGATTTCTTAAAGATCTTTGTCATATTTTTATATTTAAATCTCTCAAAGATCTTGGAATAAATTAGGATATTTTCAATTTATTACTTTGCTTCAAGAATATATAGAAAAACACAAAAAATAAAATTTTAAAAAAAAAAATTCCCTCTCTAGGGCGTCTCCTCTCGCCTAATGGCGGCGGCTGAGAATTCAACGGTACGGTCGGATCGTCATGATCTGACGAATCTGCTCCGCTCATTATCTCTTAATCCTCCCCGTGAGACTCCCATCTCTATTGCTACAACAGATTTTGAGGATGGTACAACAGAATGCACAAGTTCTCTCATTGGTCGATTTTGGTGGACGTTGGAGGTCAATATACGTTACATCAAAGTTGCTATGCGAAGGCATGGAAAACAGATGCTTTTAAACTTGTGAAGATTCGTCATAACACTTACCAAATCCTTTTCAACAATGTTACCGATTCTGCGTGGGTCTTGTCGAACGGTCCGTGGTCGTTCGACGATATTCTTCTGGTTGTTCGCCCCCGGGAACGCTCTCTCTCCTCCGAGGAGGGCTTCGATGCTGCAATGTTTTGGGTACATATCCGGGGTTTACCGCGGGAGTGTATTACTGTCGCTGTCGGACGTCGGATTGCTTCCTCCTTTTCTCGGTACCAGTCTATCCAAATTCGGGAGTACTCCGATTCTCATGAGAAGTATATTCGAGTGCTCGTGGAGGTTCGGTTAGGGACGGCTATTCCCCGTGGTAGTGCCATTATCATCCCCCATTATGGTAACTGTACGGCGGCGTTCCAATACGAGAGACTTCCTCACTTTTGTTTTCACTGTGGTTTGATTAACCATACTTTGCGCAACTGTCCCGGTCTTTCTGATGAGTTGTCGGAGGATAAACGGAATGTGCTTCCTTATGGTGTTTTTCTGCATGCTCAAGGTAATAAGGGCTGGCTGGTATCTTCTTGTTCCCAACCTACAACCTCGGGCTACTCCGATCCGTCTCAATCTGTGGATGCAATGGCGAGTAACGCACAACCTGTTTCTGCCGACCCCGGTGTGGTTGATATGCAACTTGTCGTTTATTCCCCTCCTGTTCAAACGACCGATGCTAGGGCTGTTGGGGCGGGTGCTTCTGCTTCTTCGCACCCAATCAAGCCCAACAACATTCGAAAATTGTATAAGCGGCGATCATCTTCTCGACGCAATACCTCAATGCGCTCTCCTGCTGTTATCTCCGGCAAACGTCCCCTACATAACGAGATCTTTTGGTCACCTTCCTGGGATGGTCGGAAGAAGGGGAAAATTGTTTCGGATGTCGGCTCTTCTACTGTTTCGGCGGAGGCTGCTAGGCAGCCCCGCCGGGTTTTATGATTATCATAAGTTGGAACTGTCGGGGTTTAGGGCTCCCCCGACATGTTCATGAGTTAAGAACCCTTGTTCTTCGTTTTCAGCCTTCTGTTCTTTTTTTGTCGGAAACGAAGTCTTCTTCTTCGTTTATGCAGCGTCTTCGTTCTCGTTTGGGGTTTGTCGGTGGTGTGTTCGTGGATAGTGTGGGTTCAAAAGGGGGTTTGGCGATGTTGTGGACCTCTAGTGTTTCGTTGTCTCTTCGGTCATTTTCTTGTGGCCACATTGATATGCTGATTGTCGGCAATAATGGCCCATCTTGGCGTCTAACTGGGTTTTACGGGAGTCCATACCAGGATCAACGACGGGCATCCTGGCGGTTGCTACGAATGTTGCACGATCAACTGGACTTACCTTGGCTGTGTGTGGGAGATTTTAATGAGATTTTAGCCCCAGAGGAGAAATTTGGGGGGCCAGCTCGTCGCCCGACGCTTATTGAGGATTTTCGGTTGGTGGTTTCGGATTGTAATTTTGTGGATTTGGGTTATAAGGGGTTTCGTTTCACTTGGGCTAACAAAAGACATGATGCTCCTGTCTACGCCCGGTTGGACCGCTTCCTCGCTAATCAACAATGGTTGAATATTTTTCCTGTTTGTTCTGTTTCCCATTTGAACGAGGGGTCTTCCGACCACCTTCCCATACTCTTGTGCTCTTCTGAATTGCCCACTCACCGCAGACTTGGGTCTTCCCATATCCAACGTTTTGAGCCACTTTGGCTTCGCTCGGAGGATTGCGTTCAGATCTTTGCCAACAGTTGGGGTAGCTCTTGGCGAACTCCATCCTTCTTCCATCGCATTTGCAAAGCTCGTGCCGACCTGAGGCAATGGGGAAGGTCTACCTTTGGTGATATTAAGCGCAAGATACAGGAGGTGCAACATGAACTATCCGAGATTCGAACAAAGGAGCCGATGGAGGTGGATAAAGAACTGCAATTATCCAATTCCTTGCGCAAGCTTTATGGTCAAGATGAGGAGTATTGGCGACAAAGAAGTAGGGTGGAGTGGTTACTAGGAGGAGACAGGAATTCTGCTTTCTTCCACCGGGCGGCAAGCCAACGACGTAAGCGTAATTGGATTTCCTTTCTCCAACGTGAGGATGGTTCTCGTGCTTCCTCGGAAAAGGACATTCAACAGACCGCATCTTCTTTTTTCCAACACCTATTCTCTTCAGTAGGCCCCCGTAGTTTCGATCTGCAAGACCTTCCTTTATCGTCCCTGTCATCACCTAAACGCGAGGGTATTATGCAACCTTTTTCGGTGGCAGAGGTTGAAAACGCCCTCCGCAGTCTTCCAAATACGCAGGCACCGGGTCCGGATGGGATGCAGGGAATTTTTCTCAAGAAATTTTGGCCGATTTTGAAGGCGGATGTTATGAGGCTATTTGATATGTTCTACAATCACGGTTTGGATTTATCCGATATTAATTATACTTTCCTAGTCCTCATTCCGAAAATTCCCGATGCTTCACGCATGGTGGATTTTCGGCCTATCAGTCTCTGTAATTTGGTGTATAAGCTTATCTCTAAAGTTTTAAGCAATCGTCTTCGCGCCCTCCTTCCGGACCTCATCAGCTCTAATCAATCTGCTTTTGTTCCTGGACGGCTCATTACGGATAATGCTATTGTGGCTTTTGAGTGTTTCCACACTCTCTCCTCTTCTTCTGTGGACTCGTTTCAGTATATGGGTCTTAAGTTGGATATGCGTAAAGCCTACGACCGCATCGAGTGGGACTACCTTTTGCTCTTGATGCAAGTTATGGGTTTTCCACCCAAGTATTGTAAGTGGATTTTGGAATGCGTCTCATCTGTGTCATTCTCCATTTTGATAAATGGACAACCAACTGATAAGTTTTCACCGTCCCGGGGCCTGCGACAGGGAGATCCCTTATCTCCTTTCCTTTTCATTTTGTGTGCCGAGGGGCTTTCTGCAATGTTACGGAAGGCAGAGTTGAATCGGACCCTCTCCGGCCTGCCTTTTGGCGATGGTATTGTCCGTATATCTCATTTGTTCTTTGCTGATGATAGCTTGCTCTTCACCCGCGCCACTCCCTCGGATGCCGATTTGCTCCTTCGGATCTTACAACGTTATGAGCTTTGTTCGGGACAGTCGATCAACTTTCGGAAATCTGCTGCTTTCTTCAGTCCCCGAGTCCATGACGATACCAGAGCTGCAATCTGCCAAAAATTCCAGATTCAAATTGGATCTTATGAGGGGAAGTATCTCGGAATGCCGATTGCCGCGCAACGAAGTTCTTGTCGGCAATTTCAATTCTTGGTGGATAAGGTGTGGTGTCGCTTAAATGGTTGGAAAGAAAAGTTATTATCTTTTGCAGGAAGGGAAGTGATGATCAAATCGGTGATTCGGGCTCTCCCTGCCTATATTATGCGGTTATTTCTTATTCCTAAAGGAATTTGTAAACAGATTGTTGCTCTCACTAGACGTTTTTGGTGGCGGAATGATATGGAAAAGGGGGGTGTGTGTTGGAGGAAGTGGAGTGACCTTTGTGGTGCTAAACGTGTTGGTGGACTGGGTTTTAGAAATCCTCATTCTTTTAACGTCGCGTTACTTGCTAAACAAAGTTGGCGTATTCTCCGTCAACCAAATTCCTTGGCTACGCAAGTATTGAAAATTAAATACTTTCCTCATACCGATCTCCTAGCTGCGACCAAGAGACCACGATGTAGTCTCCTGTGGCGAAGTATTTTGGTAGGAAAGGATTTCCTTAAGCAGGGGCTTTTTTATCGTATTGGTGATGGAAAGTCTGTTTCGGTATGGGAGGATTTTTGGATTCCGACGACGAATTCTCATCGGCCTTTGGTGAATCGTGCTAGAGAATCTGGAATTCATTATGTTTCGGAGCTGATTGACCCAATCACTAGGACCTGGAGGAGAGACCTTATTCGAAGCTGGTTTCTTGCTGATGAGGCGGAGGCTATTCAAGCAATATATCTCAGTCCGGTTTCGTGTGGGGATAAATTGGTCCGGTATCATTCTAAAATGGGGGAGTATACAGTGAAATCGGGTGCTTGGCTAGCAACTAATCGGTGGTGTAATTCAGAGATTTTGGCGTCTTCCTCGTCGCAGGAGCACGAACATAAGTTATGGACACATCTCTGGGACCTCCCTGTCATTCCAAAAATTCGTCTTTTTTTGTGGAGGGCTTTGCGCAATGCCTTGGCTACTGGAGAGAATAGACTTGCTCGGCGAATTGGGAACCCGTCGTGTTCGTTGTGTGGCGTCTTGCTTGAGACTTCAAAGCATGTTTTTTTCGAATGTGGCTTTGCTGAACGGGTATGGCACTACTTCTTTCCGGCAGGGTTGGTTTCTCTTCTCCAATTGCCGTCTCTGAAGCTTATGTTCTTACAAGTAGTGGAGCAAGTGGTCGTCTTGCGATGTTAAACGTTTCTGCATTATCCTATGGGGTATTTGGAATGCTCGGAATAAATGCTTATTTCGGAATGTGACCCCTGCAATTGAGGCGACGTGTTCCTTGGTTGATAGTTTGATGTCCGAATACCCTGTTGTTTCCTCTCTTGTGCCTCAACCAGTTAGAATTGAATCGACATTTTCTCGCGAGTCTCCCATGCCGACGGAGGCTGCTTTTATCCATTTCGATGGTGCCCTTAAGGGTGGCAAGGCGGCAATAGGTATTGTTATTCGCAATGCCGATGGTTCCATGGTGGGAGGACTCTCTGGTCCAATCCCGGGTTCGCACAACAATGCTGAAGGGATTGAAGCCCCGGCGTTCATTCATGCTATTAGGCTGGCCTCTCTTTTCAAGCTTTCTCGCGTTAATTTCTTCGTAGATTGTTCATCTCTTTTAATGAAGGTCAACTCCCCACAGGAAGATCTTTCGGCTGCTGGGCATTTGGTGGATTTAATCAAGGATCTTCTTCCTATTTTCTCTTGTTTTTCTATCCATTTTGTTAGGCGTATCTTTAATAAACCAGCACATCTGCTTGCTGCCCATGGCCTTAATCTCTATGGGTTTAGTGAGTGGCATGATGGTTTTCCGGTTGATGTTTTAGCAGCTTTGGCTGCTGATTTTTCTTGGCGTTAATTTATGTGTTCTTTCTCTCAAAAAAAAAAAAAGAATATATAGAAAATGTCATATTCTAAAATTATAATTATCTATAAATAATAGGAGAAGTCTTCAAACCAAGTAAGTGGAATTTTGTCTCTCAAATCCTAGCTCTCTCTCTAAATTTTTTCCTACTATTTATGACTTAAGCATCGGAGGAGCTTTTGGAAACAATCCCTATTTAGCTTTGCTTTTTGGCAGGTAACTAGAATTGGAGATCAAAGCAAGCACATTCAAAGCATGATGCAACATCATTCATCAATAGGAATGAGTTCATCTACGAAACATGAACAGTCCTTTCTTGTCTAACAGCTCCAGATCTTCCAACATATTTTAATTGATTTTCAGCAACTTTGATGGTCTCAAGATTATTTGATACTTCTCCTTATTTGAAGGTGATACCTTTATTTGTCTCCTCGGTGTGTCTTTGTGCGGTTTGACTAGACTCACCATTGTTACTCAATAATTGAGCAATGACTCGCTCACTCTTACTTTGTTGATTGTGTTGCAAGGCCTTCCACCAATTTTGTCAAGTTCGCCAACTGTTCTTCTATGGTTGATGTGTCTGCCATCGTCATCATAATAGGCATAATAGAGACATTTGCAGAGAAATCTTCTAGGTTATCATCGTTGCTCATTTGATCATGTTGGACACTACTTGTAGAATCAACAAAGAAATCTTCATCTTTTTTTTTGGTACCCACTTGGGGTGCCCGATGTCCCCACCTTTTTGGTGAGACTAATCCAGACTCGACCTGCGGAGCGCTCGCAGAGTTCAACTCTTACTCGAGGGTTAGGGTCTGGCCCAGAGCTTTTAACATGGCGCTAACAACCCCGGGGGGATTCGAAACCTCGATCATCCGCCTTGGAGGAAACATTAGGAGTCCGCTTACCAACTCCCCCAAGCTACCGGGTTTTCCACCAAACTTTTAATTCTAGCTTATTTGCACCAAACTTGTTTTCCAACACTGCAAGTGTTTTTTGAACCATTTCACCTACAGTGTCTCACGGTTGGTTCCGCATTGAAGCAACATCAAAATAAGGGTTGGTGTATTTGAGGGATGTGTCGCTAATTGATCTTTCTACAAATCAGCAAACACTCTTCCTTTGTTTCACGTGGTAGGACCAACATAGGTTTCAAATGTTGAACCACCAACACTCCACATCTGCAACGACGTCGTTTGAATCAACATTGTTGACATCATTCTTGGACTTCATTTCAATGGTATTGACAAAAAGATTCGATAGAGATGATCCCACTAGATAATTTGTAAACAATAAATCCTGAACATTTGCAAAATAATAATTACAAAGAAAACAGGAATTATATGTAACAAAGTATATTTATAAAACAACTTAATTTACAATAGTCTTATCTCTTTTGATCCATTGATTTGATACATCGTGGATTTGAGGGCCTTTTTGGGTTTCATCCCGTTCCAATGGTATTTAAATTCTATCAAGGGCCATTTTGGCCTTGATCTCGGACTGGATTCGACTTCGAGGGTCGTTTGTTTGATCTCAATCTGTCGAACAATTTAATTTCTTCCAAAGGCCTTTGGACTTCTCGAAATAGACTTGGAAGAGAGGAAGAACTCATACGTCGGAGGTTCGGTATTCTTTAAATATCTCTCAACTTTTATATGTCTTTTGAATGACAATCAATGACTATTAATTCATCAATGTAAGAGTTCAATCTTCCAAAATCTTAATATATATTTAAAATATATAAATAAAATCTAATTATAAAATTTCATTATCTACAGTATTGCTCACGATCTAGCAATACTCTATTTATACCTCTTAGCTATAAGAAAAAGTTGGACATAGTCATCAAGCCAAAAATATGTTAGAAAGTCATGGTTGGGTTAAGTGAGGCTGCCCACTATAGTAACTAATCCAACAAAGTGCACAGAGGCACCAAGACCAGCAAGAATGCTTGTTGATCCGGATGTAAATTATTCGCGTCAACCGGACCCACACCATTAAAAAAATATATATATATGTTAGAAAAACTCCCCACTATAGTAACTAATCCAAAAAGTGCACAGAGGCACCAAGACCCAAGAATTCGCGTGTTGATCTTGGATACGTTCTGCCTCCTGCGTGACTTGCTATAAAAATGTGTATATAATTGTTAAAATATCAAAAGAAAGAGTTCATAATATGACTTTAAACTAACATAACAATATATCCGTAGTCAAAGAGACATACGCCTCATACGATTTCAATAAACAAGTTATGTACCCTTTTGCTTTACAGTCTGTATTATACAGTTGGGGGAAAAAAAAAAAAAAAAGAGTTCAAATAATACAACATTCAGCAACATTCACAACATGACATTACACTAACGTATATTGTTTTTTTTTTTTTGGGCCAATAAAAATAAAAAATACAACATTCAGCAACTGTACAAACATTGGGGCTAAAATTTACAGCAGAAATTTGTTCAATCATGTTATTATCCCTCCTCCATGAAAGCCACCCCATCCCTCTTCTTCCAAAACATGGATGGGGCAAGCATCGTGTTTGAAACAATACTGCTGACAAAACTAAACATATAATAAGACCTTAACCTTTATCAGCGACCTGTATCAAGTAATTGTTAAATAGCTCCAGAAAATTATCCATTTATTCAGGATTCTGTACTTCATTATTTTCCTGCTGGGCAGGGCCTGGGAAAGCTTGGCCATGTTCTCTTATATCACGAAATATAGACAGGAGAGAGTTGAGACCTTCTGAAGATGCCCCTCCTAAGATCCATAACAATAGAGAACTGAAGGAATTCATAGACCCAGGGTTTCCACCTGCTTCTGGTTGCTGGAGGTCAGGCTGTCCCCCAAGCTGGAGAGGGTTTTCTAACCTATCCGGCTGCCCATTATCTGCTGGTCCTTCAACTCCTGCAAACTCAATTGCACCATTTACAGGCCTTGTTGGACTAAGTCCGGCCCTGACCACTGGTTGTGAAGGCAGCAAGTCTGTGCTAACTGTTGCTTGGTTTCTAGTGTTTAGTCGTGTAATATGTAATGTTGATGCTAGAATGGTTGAGGAAGTAATGTGAAAACCAGGATGTTGCTGGAAACGTGATCGCCTGGTCTGCACATATCTTTGCAGAGCTGGAACCTAATGTGTGTTAAAGGGCATGAGAAAATAAGATGAAATGGTGGAAAAATGAAAGAGAAAACAAGTACTTAATATCATCTCTGCAAGAAAATTCTAGTGACATAGCTGAACAGTTCAGTATTTATTTAATAAATTATTTTCTGATGCCATTTTAAAGGTTATGAACCGCTCTTAGTTTTTAAAAAATAAAAACCTTTGCTATGTAAAAAAAATCAATTGTTCACAGACATAATACGTTTAATCATTCCGTAATTTAATTAGTACGTCCAAGGGTGTAGGGATAACAAATAAAAAACAACAATTATCATGGACACAGTTTCATATCTAAATTTTTTATCTACGAAGACCATGCAAGTAAGAAGTTCTAGTATCATTATGTAATAATAAGGATTGATAAGAATGCCTAGAATCAGTTTGTAGCATTAAGGATAAAACAAGATATTGGCAGTCTGATATTCAAATCCCATGGGATTACATACTCAAAGGTGTACTATGATCCAGCTGTCATTGTTATTATTTCTATGCTAATGTGCCTATTATACTGGGGGTAGTTTAAATTTCCCCAACTTTCTACCATTACAGATCTATGCCATAAAAAATTCTACAGGGCAGAGAATAGGTACTCATACCTTCACATACCCTAGTGCACAAGGTACAGCGTAGGGTTTGAATTACCTACCTATTTGCTACCCCTGGATTGTTCATAACACATTACCTACATCTTCACAGAAATGAAGGGCACAAAAAAATAGTCAGGAAAAAACATCAGATAGAACAAGGACACACATGAGACCATTAACACAGATAAACAAAATCCACACAAGTTCCACTTGTTGAAAGCAGCCTCTGAGATTTGGGTGGAGACAGAAAAGCCATGGCAAAGCTGCTTCACAAGGTTTGGGTTGGGAGGGTCATAAGTATCTTGGCTTTCCTTGTATCTTCAACCAAATCAATTAAATAAAAGGAAAACTAATATCTCTTGTTCGCAAAGGGGCAGGGGGAGGGCTGACATTTACTGGAAATCTAAAAAATAAATAAATAAATAAAATGGTACAGTAATGATCTCAACTTTTCAGCAAACTTGTCATTTTAAAAAATTGAAGACCACACAGATAAGAAAAAACCAATGAGAAAAATATCTAACATTAAGCTATATGGTAAATAGATGACTTATTTCTTCCAGACAAAATGGCAAATTTTGTATCTAAACCTTTGGAGACTTACAAATTTTAGTCCCTAATCTTTATTTACCACCTTTAAGAATTTTTCTTAAACTCTTATGGGGCCGCACAAATGGTTCTTTTGGCTGGAATTTACACAATTTAAACGAGGTCAACAATCATCTCCTTATTTCAATCAACAATGGAAAGATATTTTTGAAATTCCAATTAAGTAAAATATCATGTTTTGTCCTAGAACCCTTATCAAACAATAGATTTACACCATAATCTTTAATTATGACCTTTAAGATCCAGAAACTTTTTTGGAGATACAAAAGTAGTCCCTTTTGCCAAAATTTACAATGGCAACAACTGTCTTCTTATTTTGGTCAGTAATGGAAGTGCATTTCTTAAATCCAAATATTCCCTCTGAATCTTCAATTCTATTTTAAAATAATTCGGTCAGAAATTCATGATCATAACCCTCAAATTCAGTATCAATTTTAACCTTCTGGTTAGTAATTCAATCTTGGAAGTCAATATATATAAACCGTCAGGTTAGAAATGCATTGTTGGAAGTAAATATAATATTACTTTCTCATAGAACTTTTTCTCGGTCAAAAGGCCAGTTTGAAGGTTTGCTTCAGTTTGACTAGTATTTTGACATGCTACATTCTAATGGCCCTTCTTCTCTAAGAGAACATAGAGGATCAACATCTATCCCTCTTATGCACAAAAGTAGAGAAACATGGAGCAGAACAAAGAAATTTTCAGCTTATCTAAAATGTCTATTTGGCTACACAAATGTAGAGGTGTAAATTCTGCAGTAGAAAGTCACTACCAACAGACCCAGCAGTTTCAGCTCAAAACAACATACAAGAAAGGAGTGAGAAACACTAGAAAGGAGGAATTGCATAGTCAAAAGGAAAAACAATTACATAGTCAATTAGTTTGAAAGTAAAGAGTGAGATAAACTAGAAATGGTGGAAATATAGCATACCTCAAATCGGTTCCAGAAGTAGAGGATAAGATGCTGCATAAATGCTGATGTTGTGGAGAGGGCCAGATAAGAAAACCCTAAGGGACATTAAATAAATAAGACACAAACAAAAAGGAAGAAGGGATTGCAGATATTTAATTAAAAGAAATTCAATCATACCATATGCGTATGAGAAGAAATATATGTGAAACACCAGGAAGTAAAGGAGAAAGAAGCGAGGAAAGAACTTCATTGATATTGGTGTGCGGACACTGCAAGAAAGAAAAAGGCAGAAATTGTCTCAGAAGAGATAATAAAAATATTTTGTATGGTTGATAATAAAATATTCTGCTTCCTTTTTAATACTCAGAATTGCTAAATAGTAATTTTCTGTTAGTTTTGGCCCATTAGTGCTTCAATAACCCTTTTACAACTGTCTGCAAAGTCATCTCACACACACAAAACAGACACAAAGACATAGACACTTATATAAATATATAAGAGAGAAAGAAACCTGATCAAAGTGAAAAGTTCACAAAGCCAGACCAGTATCAAAACCATGAAAGCCAGCAGCTGATCATCATAAAACTCGAATAAGAAGAACAAGATGCCTATCATAATCTGCAGATAGAGACAGTTATTTAAGGGTGAGAAAAAGAAATCCATGAAAATTTTATCATGAAAAACAGTTCCGAGAAGTATGATTACCGGTACAAAAACAAGGGATTCAATCACATGCACAAATATTAGCTGAAATGTTGGAAGTCTGTGTTGAGCATGATGTTGGAGCTGTACTGTAAAATGTAAGGCAGAAAAGTCATAAAAACAGAAATAAGAACTGCAAGCATTGGCCATAAAATGTAATACTTAGGAATTAAAGAACAACCAACTTGTTAGAGTCTTCATGATTGCAATCATGTTGCCATCAATAGTATAAAAATACCTATTTGAAAAATACCAGCAGTCATCTAAATTAACCACCTTCTATAGACCTCTGGTTATGCATCTTCTTTTTCAAGGTTTAATTAGATAAAAAATTAGGACAAGATCCACCTAAACAAATCGATATTCTAGAGCTACTATAATACAATGAGAAGAACACTGAATCATGCAGGCTGTTTCTACTAAAATACTGCATATAGAAAGAAAGAAAAGGAAAAGCCTATAAACTTCAGCTTTTACAAGTTTGCTACCTCTATCAATGTAAATGAACTAACATTATGGTCATTACACTAATAAATTGGTTAGCAAAAGAAGAAAAAGGAAAACCTGTAAACTTCAGCATTCGGGTCTGTGTCTCTCTCAATGTGAATGAAACTGACATTGTGGTTGTGAAGAAAACAAAGAGCGACATCATGAGTACCCCACACTTCGTCACAAGGTAGTCTGCAAGGATTAATTAGCAAAATAACCATGATAAAGTAATAGATACCAGCAGTAATCATCATAGATAATATTATGCTATATCCTGTGACTAAAGATATAGGTTATATTGCAAAAAAAATTATGAGAAACCATCAATTCGCTTGTGAAATTATCATATAGCTTCAACTACATAATGCTTAATCAACAGATGAGTAGAGTTTATGTAATTTACTCTATTTTCCCGTTCAATAACCAATACTAAAAGCTGACAGAATTTTAAATCACGTGCATAAAAAATTCATCTTTTCTTCTAATATTTGTGTGCATGTATGTAAAGCAAAGAACAAAAGAAAGGAAAGGATCAAGAACTACAGTGTCAAATGATTCTTCAAAAAGACAATACCACATAGAGAATAGAACTTACTCATAATGGAGCCAATTACTTTAAGGGCCAAGGTCCATTTTGAAACTTTTGAATAGTTTTCAGGATTACTTGGCATTCTGACACAAACTATTATTAATGGCTCAAGTAAATGAATAAAGCAAAAATAGATAGCATTACATTTACATGCACAGGCCAACCTAAATCAACTGGAAAAAAGAATGGAATTAGGATAGGCATGTCAACATTCTTTTGAATTGCATAAGACTTACTGAAGCAGCACAAAATCAGTCCTTAAACTTGAGTTAAATAATTCTTCAAAAGGAGAAACAAAAAACATCTCACAATACTTTAAAACTAGTTTAGTATTGTCCAATGATAACCAGTTTACTTCTATCCATCCTGTTGACTTATGCTTTCTGACGCAGCCAGTGAAGGGGTAAGAGTTGGGAAATTATAGGTCAAACAAACAATGACACAAAAACCAAGATTTAGTCCTGGAAATTCTACTCCACGATTCACCAAGCTTGGGAATATTCTAGCCAAAATCAGCTCCATGAATTATCAACTAAGGTACCAAGTTATAGGGAAGACATGGATTTTGAAAATTCATTGTTAATAATTAACACATCATATCAACATCCTAACAAAATCATATACTCAAAATTCATGACAGAACCTATTTGGAGATTTTTGCAAATAGTTGAAGGAAGAAGACCACATAGCTACCAACCTCCAAATCTTGCAGAATTTTCAGGCTGCTTTTGGGCATAAGTCAGATTATAGAACTCCTTGGTTTGATAATTATAAAGATATCCTGCAATCAAGTTAAAAAAAAAAAAAAAAAAATTAAGCCATATGCTATAACTGCTAAGAATCAAATAATTAACAACTGCATACCAAATTTCAAAATTCAGACACCAATTTCCAACCCAATAAATGGAGCGGTCAAAATGAAAATTAGTACCATTGGCACGTTACAAGTGGATTGCTAAAGATATACAAGAGTGACTAGACTATTTCTACAGAAAGAGAACAGATGAGAAGGGAAAGAGAATTTCAACATTTCAAAGAGGGTGTTAAAAATAATTAACATAGACAAGTGACCACACAGCTGTGGTTTTGGTAAAGGATGGAAAATAAGTGAAGCAATTCAAGCCAGTAAGATATTTTAAAAATGACTCATTCTTGGTTCTCAATTGATATAATTCCATGGATTAATTTAAGAAGGCACTTTTTTTATATAAATAAAAGATCATCAAGATGATGAACTGGAAACCAGCACAAAGGTCTAATAGCAGATTCTTCTATAGAGCAAAAGAAGGTATAAGGAGAGAAAACGATGAACTAAAACTGGAGAACACATTTGTACCATGCCCAGCAGAATTCAACAAACTGTTCATCAAAATAGTGTCATATCCAACAAGTCTGTTTATCAAAAGTTGCTGCCACCTGCAAACCAACAAAAGCAAAGAAAAATTTTTACTCATAAGTAAATAATGCTGCATGTAGATGTCGAAGAAAATCATATTTTATTCTGCTAAATTTATTGAAATAACAAATATACCAACATTCATTCAAGCTTTGAATACTTTAGGTGTACTATGTCAAAGAGAATATGAGAGTTTCATAGTGCATTTATTATAAAAGGAATTAGCCAGCTGGGCTACTTTCATTATCTTTGAAAGATTTGTGATACCGAATATCAATGTCTATACTATAATAGAGGCATGCAGTTGCACGTATCAAGTACCCATTCTTGCTCATTACTTTTTGATTCATAATTTCAATTTTAAGCCTTTCTCTTTAAAAAAAAAAATAAAAGAAAATCATAGAAAAGCACTTTTTTCTGCTTAATAATAACTGGAACTTTTCTTTTTATGTACCCTGGAAAAGGAGGAAAAGAACAATTTAGCTTATTCAAACAAGAACAGGCCCTGTAATGCACTAGATCATCTTAGACAGGCTTTAATGCATGCATAAATAACACCTCAGTGTATCATTTATTCCTTAATCATGAACTTCAGATGCCTCACATACTGCAGAAATATTCTATAGAGAAAGTGTTCATTTACATGGTGTACCTTTAAGTATTACATCAAATCAATATGCAAAATTTTTGGGACTTTTGGATGACATTGTGGAAGAAGTTGGGGATAAAGTTGTTGTATTCTATCTAATGCTGCTTACCCACCAGCAAAGGTTGTGAATTGTATAGCCTTGGAAATTTACTTTGTTATCTCATGGCAACATGTGAAAACTTGGGATTCAGTTCTACGACAAGCAGAGTTTACTAATAATGATTCAGTAAGTAGAATTTACTAATAATGAAGACCCCTTTTGAGGTAGCCTGTGGATATAAACCGCAACATACTAATGCCTCAGTAGAAACTACCAATTGATACTCAAGTGGTGATGCTTAACAATTTGAGGAAAATGTGGAAAGGAACAAGGAAGTTGAAGATGCCACTGAGGCCAGCAATGAGAAATGTAAATAAGAAATGAAAAAATTGAAAGAATTTGCAGTAGTATCAAGTAATGGTATTCTTAAGAAGGGATAGATATCTTCAGGGAACTTATCATAAACTAATGACAAGGAAGGTTGGTCCTTGCAAGATTCAATGTTTCATATTTATTTGATTTTCACACTCTGGATGAAGAAATAGATGACTTGAAAGACAATGACTGGGTTGATCAACTTCCAAAGAAGAAGTGATACAAGAGTCCCGATAAGTTCATTCAAGAAGAGGTAATTTATACCATCGTTTCTTATTAAATGGTTGGGTAAGAAGACATATGAAGCTACTTAGATTTCAAAGGATGAGCTCAAGAAGAATGATCCAGAATTTATGAGCTTTATTCGGCAAGTTACTCATCAGGAGCCAAGTTTTATAACCCCCAAACTCAGCCAAGTTGATGCAGGAAAGATTTAGTAGTAGTATATTAGGACTACAGTTCTATCTTCTCAGTATTTTGTTCATTATTTTCAGATTATATTTCCCAATATGTTTTAGGTATCCACAAGTCTTTTCTCATTTCCAACTTGTTTTAGGTGTTAGTTATTTTCTAATTCTACTAGGTTTTTAGTTTTCTGATTCTAATAGATTTAGGGTTTCCAAATTATATTTAACGGCAGGCTTTTCTTATTATATTTTATTGCAAAGAAATTTTCTCTTGCAACCAAGCCAAAAGCTTAGCCTTTTCTCCTTTTCCTGCACTGTCATGACCTACCATGAAATCTCTAAATCCAAAATGCATAAGATACTGGAACCTGATGCCTCAACAAATAAACACTAACAAATCAATTCTAAAGAGATGTTACCATTTTCCTAGAAAGTGTACAAAAGGTGAAGAAAAAAATGCAGAACAGTTACCTGTTTCCAAAGCACGGATGCCATGCTGAAATGCTAATGTTAATGGTGAGAATATTGTGCTTCAACTTGGCTTCATCAGGCAATAGGAGGTATCCCTAAAAGGAACAAATACTAGGACTTATCAACAAGGGGAAATGAAATTTATTACTCTACCAAAATTTATTTCAGTTAATAAATTGAATCAAAAAAAATTCAGAGAAATGTTAACCCTACCTTCTCAATAGTATAAAGATAAGTTGGTTCAGATAACTTGCTTCTCTTTCCAAGCCATTGAACTGAGATATCAATAGGAAAACAAAATCACATATTTGGGGAGTAAATGCATGAATTTAATTCACGAAGTTTGACAGATCATGCATAGGTACATCCAATAACGTGAGGTCATGAATATATACTGACAATAAAATGAATTGGTGCGTCTGTTTTCCTTTTTGCATGTTAGGAGATATATTGGGTGCTATATTAGCAAGGTACAAGACCCAGGACTTATGTAGCAACCTCAACTGAGTCCAGCTTCCTGGAATCTGTCTAGTGAAAATCAGAAACCTACCTAAAGGGGCCTGAGAATTCTTGGAACATGTGTCCATTTCACCATTTAACAATTGGCCAAACAACAATTCTTGGATCTTGCATCTTCTTGGAAAATTGATACAAGAGCTAAACAGCTTGATATACCATACCACATCATTCCATCCAATCTTTTTAAACTTCAGAAAAATTATGCTATAGGACAACCAAGTAAAACTATAGCCATGTGAAAAATGAAAAGTCAGAGTAATTAGGACATGGATACAAATTATTAATATATTCTTGGTGACTTATTCATCATACTAAACCCATTTGTTCGACACACGTATGTTTCCCTTCTCCTTTCCTCACTTAGAAAGATAAAGTTGATTAGAACATCATTTACACCATGGGCCATTCGGTAAATTGAAGTATGAAATTATTAATGTCTTCGAAATCTAAATGTTGAAACTAAAATATAAAATCTGAATTTCAGTGCTGAACTGATTGGTATTTGGTAAATATTTTATATTGAATATCTGAAAGTTACAAAAAAAAATTTAAATTAAATTAAATTATTTGTTTTCTGTCCTAAAAAGAATACCAAGTAAAAGAAAAATGTATTTGTGTCTTTTAAAATTATTAAAATAAAAAATATATAGATTAGTTCTTTGTAATTTCACTCTCAATTATAATTTCTTAATTCAGTAATTAATATGAATTTTAATTTATAAAATTTAATCAATTACTTCTATACCATTACTGGAATATTTAACACTTTGAGTTACAATTTTTTTCCCCCAATATATAAGTTTTCAAATTTCATTTTGAAATATAAAATTATTATAACTAGTTTTTCACAGATTTCACATATGTCTTCAATTAAATGATTACTGAATCCATTATCAAAGGTAATGAATTAGATAACTATTTCATAGAAATAAGCCTGAAATGTGTTATCAAACAGGCCACAAGAAGTGCAACCAATAAATTCTTTTTGCATTTTATGTTTCTCCTCCTTGCCTACCAAAGGTATAAGGAAAAGTTCATGGCTTCAACCCTGGTCATGTATAACTTATTCTTCAAATGTTTTATACAAGACATATTTTGTTTTATATGTATTTTTCTGTCAATTAACATATTCTGAATGAAAGAACTCAGTTCTAAATACGATCTCGACTGATAAAAAAAAAAAAACAAAAATTCCTTATCCAAAAATAGGATAAACAGTGCACATCTTAAGAGAAGTAGTTAACTACTCATAATTTTGAAAGAAGGAAAAAGTTACTTTTATAGCATGGTATAACGCACCTGCATATGAGTTAAGCTTGTCCAAATGAAATATTTTAAGCCACTTTGGGACATCAAGATTCAGATGTATTCCAGCAATATCCTGCGAATAACATTACCTCTGGAGGAGTGAGGGAAATGGATCCTTGAGATTTATATTGGAAAAATTATACCATTTACTCATTTTGAAAGATAGAGAATAGTAAAGTACAGAATATTCAGAGTCAAACAAGGAAAGTGGAACTATCATCACATCCAAAAGCTGCAAAAACTACTCATTCTAAAGGCTATAGACAGCACCTCCTACAAGAAAACTAAACATGACAATTATCAAAAAAAAAAAAAAAAAAAAAAAAAGAGAGAAAAAAGAAAACTAAAGGTGACTATTTGAAGATGCATGGAATGGCCATCACTTAGTATTTACTGAGTAATCAGATCGAGAGTAAATATGCAGATAGACTTCAACCAATAAAAAGTAAGGCAAAGTTCTAAGGAACCCAAAAAGATGGAATTTACTGCAGAACAGCAAGGTGAGCTATCCATTTTTCAAGTTCCAATATAAGGATTACAGATAAAAACTGTATACCATGTTTACCTTGAAAGTATATTTCCTCGCACTCCATTCACCAAAGAAGGTCATTAAAACCCTGAAGGCCACGTACAGGTGAGGATCCACCTTAATTATGTCTAGGCAATCAAGCTTCTACCTAGCTCTAATATCTTACTATCTTTCTTGTCTCAGTAAGAACTGTGGATATCTTAGGAGTGGTAATAATTTTTTATTCCCTAAGTAGCAAATTTGTATCAGCAATTAGCTTGTCCAAATACTACCATTCTGGGACAGCTTTCAGAGAAAGTAAACAAATGAGAAACAAAACTTCAAAAGAAAAATCAAGATGTTTTCAGCTACCAGTAACACCAGAACGGTTCCTTGGGGGACAAAAGATCTCTATTGCTTATGATGCCATACTGTTTAATCTGCTAACTAACAAGGGATTATAATGAAGTGGGTCTTCTTAAATATATTCCTAGGTCTTCTAAACCCAGTCCGAAAGACAAGGGCACAAAGAGATATCCAAATGCCATGAAAATTTGTTCAAGTAATCTGAGGATACACATGAAATTAGATAAGGAAAAAATTTATGCGATCCATATATACCATAGAATACAGTAAGTAAATCTTGAAATACCTAAAACTCATTTCATACTGAGAGAAGTCAAAAGAAAGTGATATGAGGAAACATAAATATAATTGCACAGCATTTTGGCTGATCAAATCAAAATTCATGAGACAAAAGAGTGCCAAAAGCCAAATATCCTCCTTAACAACATTACAGAACATACTGGATTATCAAGATGAATTGCTTAAGAAGAATATCTAATATCTAACACAAATGTACAAATTTTTAGCTAAAGAACTACAAATATGGAAAGTCTCAAGATAATCAATCACAACACAAAATAGTTGCAAGATTTAGAGTTACCATGCTACTATGGACACTCAATGTAAATTGAGCAGAATGCACACAAACTAATGTATAAAATGAGCATTCTTTAAACCAAAGATATGAACAAATGATCAATGGAGAGATATACCAATGATGAATATATTTTCAGTGCGTATGCAAATGTTTTTGTAAGCATAACTCCCTATAGAAGTAGCTGAATTCCAAATTGAAACATAAATTCTACCGGTCACCAATAATTCTGCCATCAGATCTAACAGAGTAAATTCATCACTTGAAAAGAGTAAATAGCTAACATAAACCTCTGCTAATTTAACAGAGGTGTTATAGTAATACATAGATAAGTGCTAACAATAAATGGATAAAATACCAAAAAAATCCTTACCCATAAACCTCCAAGTATACGTTTTGCAAATCCCCAAACTAAATATATACGTCTGTTCCACTTTCTACCCAGATGAACAAATGCTGCTTTTAGAGATTCCTTCGGTGATATGGAGAATCTACTATGTGATCCATCTTTGTTTGGTTTCTGGACAACCTCTTCAAGAGGAATCACAAAATCACTTCCAGCAGAGTCATCTGGTTTAGAATCCAAAATTTCCTCATGATTCTTCCAAAAATTTAATGGAGATGTACCCCTGCTAGACCCAGAACTAATCCAATCCAGCCACAACTTCACAGAGAATAGATTAGGTCCATCTTCCTTTACAGGATCAACTTCATGGTTCTCATTATCTATATCCTTGTCATGGACATCTATTACTTCAGATTCAAACACATTCTGTGACCACAGAGGCGCACTACTAATCTGCATCAGAGAGAAGGGAGTTTCTTAAAATGATAACTACATAATTAACTGATTCAAAAACTAACTACCACTTTGAATAAGTTACTACCTCTGAATAATAGGATTACATATGATGTATTAGTTAAAAATAAATAAATAAACATTAGTAGATGCACTCACACAGATATGTGGCTACAACAATAACAATCATGCCACACACACAAGTGAAAGATTCTGAAATTGAGATTTAATCTTGAAAAATCTTATTCATAGAAACTGTTATTGCCCCATTTATTTAATTAATGCATTCTTAAGCTTGAAGAGTCACTAGCAATCTGGTAATTTCCAAACTAAATATTAGGTTTCTGATTAAGAGACTATACTTCAGAAATTCAAGCTACCTACTATCATGGATTCATAATATTACAAATCAAGTTCTAGCTGATTTAGGGTTTTAGAGCATATAACTGGAGGTCTCTATCAATTATGTGTGATGCTTTCTATTCAATGAATAAAGAGCCAACAATGAATTTTTTCTGTAATGTGATGAAACCAAACTAAGGAATAACAGGTGTTGTAGTCAAAGAAAAATAGATTCACATAATTCAAGACCTTCCTTGTCCAATTATGGTTTGATCACTTCACTGGTGGCAAATTTATAGCCCAGCACATAATCACAAAATGCACAAAATAAAAAAGGAATTGGATGAAAATACAGAAAACATTAATACCTTAATCTGAATAAGCTGCGCATCTGATGCTTCAATTTCCTGAAGTTCACTTGAACAGCCAGGCTTCATATAATTCCAAACAACAATATAGTTCAGTATAAGGATTCCTTCTATTTTGGCATATTAAGATGTTCAAACAAAAAATGCAACAGATGAAAATCTGAAACCCTGCTATATATTCTATAAAATTAAGATCCCTGAATCAGTTGCACAACCAAGGGGTCTGGTGCAAGAAAACACATCAGAAACTTTTTGTTTTCCCGTCAATTCTATAATTATAAGGATTAAAAGTTTTGAAGTTCTTCCCTTGGAAGATTTCAGGAGTACGGGAAAAAAAATGTAAAACTGCACAATACTAACTAAATTAGTATATATATATCAGGGAATTAATTGGTTCTTACAAATGACTACAGTAACCAGGTAGAAAAAGAATCATATTTTCCAGTAAAATAACATTCACTGGAGTAACTACAATCAGCCAAGAAAATCAAAATTGAGTTCGACAGCCATAAATAGTCAGTGATTAACCAGAAAAAAATCTAAGAAATAAATTTAAAAAGAATTGTTCCAACATTCTTTACTTTCTTGATTATTAAACAAGAAGAGAATTTCTTTTTAGCACCAAAAAAAGAAAAAAAAAAGGTAGAAAGAACCCGGCACCTGTTGAACGTAATTAGCGTGCATGACAACAAGAATACAGAAGAGAGTGATGGCAGCGAAGAGATGAAAATACTCAAGCGTAGCCCTAATTCTGGGTGTAAGCATTTCGGAGAATCGTTCTTGAACTCTTATAAAGGTTTGTTCTGGATCCATAGGTTGATTTTCTTCTCCACTATTTTACCTCTATCGGTTCTTCCCTTACCACGAATCAATCAAAACTTTACAGACATGTGTTTATATATAGTCATTGAAGAAGTGAAATGAAATTAACCTAAGTTCTTGAGGTGCTTCAATGGCGGAATACTTCTTCTATAAGGAAGCCGCGGGGGGAAGAGGATAGATGCTGTTGGTTGGCGATATTGGGGATTTTGGAGTCAAAATTCAAAGGCTTCTTCTACTTTTGTATGTTTTTATTAATGGTGGTGATTTCGGCCCCAATTTGACCTCTTGAATTACTATTTCTGTCATTTCTTTCATTTTATTAGCATTTTTAAAAGTTAAATGGGACGAGACAAAATAGCGTTACAACCTTTTTTTCATCATAAATATTTTATTTAATCTTTTAGATTTTAAATAAATTAGATTGGGTGATTTTAATATTTTTAGACAAAAAAAAAAAAAAAAGGGTAAATTTGGGAGTATCTCCTTTCATCTAATTTCTGCAGGTTTAGAGGAGATAGTCTATAAACATCTTCAAACTAAGCAATCATTCTCAAATATGACTTTGAATATTCAAAGCATGATTTTGAGTTTTCTATATATTTATCATTTATCATACCTTTAATAAAATTCTCCAATTCATTTGTTGGAATAAATTTGCTAAGTACAAATATGAATTATTTGTTCTCCTTAGATTGTTTTGGATTTATCAACCGTTTGAGATTACTTTTCAACAGCATTGACTAAACCAAAATCATTTGTTCTTCTTTTTTCTTTGAGGTAATATCATTTCGTACGACCTCAACATGTCTTTGCATTGTTTGACTAGACTCATTGTTGTTGCCCATCAATTGAGTGATGATGCGATCTTGTTTCGCCAAGTGTGTCATAAGACCTTCCACTAGTTTTGTCAAATTAGTCATTTTTCTTCTATGGTTGAGGCATCTACTATCATAATTAACAAGCATAGTTGAGGCATTTGTAGAGGAATCTTCAAATTTATCATCACTACTCATTCGATCTTAATAGACAACACTTGTAGAATCCGCAAAGAAATCTTTATCTTCGGATTCTAACTAGACTTGTGTTCCAACGTTGACAGAGTCTTTTAAACCATTCCACCTATAACACTTTAAGATTGATTCTGCGACGAAGTAACATCAAAACAAGGGTTAATGTATTTGAGGGTTGTGCCGCTAATTGATCTCATATGCAAATCAACAATCACTCTTCCTTTTGCTTCACGTGGTATGTCCAACATGTATTTCGGGCATCAAAACATCAAAGCTCACATCAACAATGACTTCTTTTAAAGCAACTTTGTTGATGTAATCATTTTTTGCCTCCATTGATGAAACTTCAAGAATATTGATGGAAAGAGATGAATGATAGATAGAGTCCCACTAAGCGTGCCAAAATTTGTAAATACAAATTACTTTGTTTGCAAAATATAATCAAAAATACAAATCGAAATTATGTGTAACAAAGAGTATATGTATATTCATCGGATTTTGATAACTCTACTTTTGTAGAGTTATTGTTAAACTTTTGAGCTTGATTTAAGTTAAGAAGGAGTGATATGTCTTTTATTTTCGGTATTTTGTGTTTATTTCTATTGATTATTGTATGATTGTTTTATTTAGGGGAAAAGCTGAAATTTAATGAAGATAAGTGAATTGAGAGGCTGAATTGAAGAAACTACAAATTTGATGGACTAAATTGATAAAAGCTTTTTGGGCTTCATTTATTTGCAAGACCAAGCAATGGGTTAAAACAAAAGAATTGAAGAATGGAAAAGAAGCCCGATCAGCCAAGGAATTAAAGAAAGGAAAAATCAATAAATTCATCCATTGCGAATTGATTGGGTTTTAGGAGTCAACGAAATTGGAAAAGATAGTGGAGAATAATACGGAGTTAGTGGCTGAAAATTAGGAAAAATTGGTGAGGAAAGGACATTACACGACACGGCCGGAGAGCAGAGAAAGAGCAAAACGCGGAGAAAAAATATTTTCGTGAAGAAAATGAAAAAAAAAAAAATTCAAGTCGAGGGGGCCACGAGACAACAAAATCACATAACACGTTCCGTGATTTCGATTTAAGCCGAACAGCGAAGACATTCTCAAGTTCAAGATCGAGCGGACCAATTGAATTCAAAGGGGGGAAGAGTTTAATTTAAGAAATTATATTTAAACTGCTCTCTTTTTTCTTAGAAAATTTTGTAATCGAATTGCTCTATTTTGCTGAAATTTACAGAATGTCTATGGAATATATTTTGTTGGGTTTTGAATATGGAATTATGAGCTAAATTTCCACCCACTAGGCTAGTTGGAACTTGTTATGTAAACTCTTAAATTGTGGGTATTGAAGCTATAAATTGCTTGGTAATTCTCTTAAGTGTTTATCAATTTAATATCTACTGTTGATTAAATATCATTGGTTGATAAATGAGTTAAAGCTTGGATCCGAAAGGATTAAAGTTTAACGAACATAATACTTAAGGTGCTTGGTTGAATTTTGTGAATTCGACTCGTAATTGTATAGACATATATAATTACCTTGCATAATCCGTTGAGAATTTTGGATATATACTGTGAAGTCATAATTATAAACCGCATAGACATATGAGTTTATCGTTGTGGACTAAAATTATGTGATGTTGAAAAAGGCATATGTTTTGAAGTTCCGGATTCATTGCCATAGCATCGATATAGCATCGGTACGGCATTGGCCATCTTTAATACATAACAGGGGAAAACTAGTCTAGTGCTCAATTAATTTGATATATATTCTTGATCTTGTCTGCGTTTTGTTCCGTTCGTTTATTGTTTTTATTATTTTCTTAATTGTTAATTGCATTTACGTTTTGAGTAGATTTAGTTAACAAACCATCTTTTGATCTATTTTTAATCCACACTCTACTACGTACATTTCACATTATTTTCTAAATAGTCCCTGTGGGATCGATATCCGGTACTTGAGTACTATATTACTTGTTGATGTGATGTATGCTTGCACTCGTGTTACATATTTTGCACAACAAGTTTTTGGCGCCGTTGGGGAGGGTTTTTAGTTTTTATTGTGAAATTAGTAAGCTTTGTGTGGCTTATTTTCCCGTTATATCACCGGGATCTTTGCTTGTTTTTACAGGATAAATTCAGGTTGTATGAGTAAAAAATTGAAGAAGAAGAAAGGTGAAGTATTATCGGGGAAGAACTCCCGAAATAGAAAGGTTTTTAGAAGAAGGAGAAAAGCGCAAGCTTAATTAGAAGAAGCCGACACAAGTGACCCCCCGAATTAAAAAAACCCCGGTAGTTATGGACCAACAAAATGCGGGACGCGGTTGCAACCACGGGCGCGAGAATCCCGTAGTTGTGGCCGATACCGGAACCAAGCAATCGACAACATGTTGCTCTGTTTTGAAAGAACCTTTTGGAATAAGGCCACCCAAAATTCAAGTTCCTGATTTGAGTTGAAACCCTTGATGTTCCAAATGCTGCATCGTGGGACAATTGGTGGCTCACCATCGGGAAAATCCGCATCCGCACCTAAAATACATCGTGGAAATCGGTAATTGCTTCAAGCCTCGGAGTTTCTTCGGATGCACTACGATTAACATTGTTTCCCCTTTTTCTCTACGAGACAAGGCAAAGGGAATGGCTTAACCCCCTACCTGTAGACTCAATAACTACGTGGCGGCGGTTGTGAGAGAAGTTTCTAGCCAAATATTTTCCTCCCACGAAGAATGCAAGGTTGAGAAATGAGATTACTCCGTTTCAACGCTTGATGAGGAGTCACCGTATGAAGCTTGGGAAAGGTTCAAAGACTTGCTTAGGAAGTGTCCTAATCATGGAATTCCTTATTGGATTCAAATGGAAACTTTCTACAAGGAGATGATGGCTCATACCCGTATGGTTGTGGATGCATCATGTGGTGGTGCTTTGTTATCTAAATCCTATAATGAAGCTTTTGAGATTATTGAGAATGTAGCAAATAACAACTATCGGTGGCCTACTTCTAGGTTACCTCTCGGTAGGAAAGCAAGGGTTTTGGAGGATACGATTTCTTCATTGCAAGCTCAAGTTTCGTCCATGTCTAATATGCTAAATAAGATGAATATGCAAATGGAGAAACAAGAGAGACAACAGACAAACTCTTTGAATATAAGTTCGGTGGAAGGGATTTCTTGTGTTTCCCGCAATGAAGGACATGCTTTTGATAATTGTCCACATAACCCAAGTTCAGTTTGTTATTTAGGAAATCGAACGGAGGGGGTATGAATTCAAACACTTATAATCCTGGTTGGAGGCATCATCCTAATTTTTCATGGAGCAATCCGGGTACCTCAAGTGGACCAAGTATACCTATCGACCGCCGACAATCCCCCTGGATTTTCCCAACCCGTACAGCAGCGAGAGACCTCTCTGATTAATTCTTCAAACTCATTTGAAAACATGATGAAGGAATTTATGGCTAGAGCCGATACAACAATGCAAGGGTTGTCTTCTTCGATAAGAAATTTGGAAAATCGGATGGGGGAGCTCGCAAATGAATCAAGGAGTCGACCACAAGGCACCCTTCCTAGTGACACAGAAATCCCGAGAAGAGAAGGGAAGGAACATTGCAAAGCGATTACATTACGAAGTGGGAAAGATTTAGAGGAAACTAAAAAAAAAAAAAGGAAGTAGAGCTCTTTCTTTCTAATAGCTGAAGGAAATTCCAAAAAAGAGACAAATCCGGAGGAAAAATACCTACTGGAATTCCCGATGCTACGGCATTACCCGCAGCATCACCACGGCATCAGATTCCAATAAGTTCGGAAATGCTGAAAATGCCTTATCCTCAAAGGTTTGAGAAGAAAAATCGGGATGCTCGGTTCAAAAAGTTCTTGGATGTATTGAAGCAGTTGCATATCAACATTCCTTTAGTTGAAGCCTTGGAACAAATGCCCAACTATGTGAAATTCATGAAGGACATCTTGACTAAGAAAAGAAGATTGGGGGAGTATGAGACAGTAGCGCTTACAAAGGAGTGCGGCTCTTTCTTGCAAAACAAATTACCTCCAAAAATGAAGGATCCATGAAGTTTTAACATTCCATGTTCCATTGGTGATTCTTACTTCGGTATGGCTTTGTGTGATCTTGGAGCAAGTATTAACCTAATGCCTTTATCTATTTTCAGGAAACTTGGAATTGGTGAAGTTCGTCCGACAACCGTTACTTTGCAACTTGCGGACAGATCTCTTGCCCATCCCGATGGAAAAATTGAAGATGTGTTAGTCAAGGTGGACAAGTTTATTTTTCCAGCAAATTTTATAGTGCTGGATTATGAGGCCGGCAGGGAAGTTCCTATCATTTTGGGGCGTCCGTTCTTGGCTACGGGAAGAACATTAATTGATGTGCAAAAGGGAGAACTTACTATGAGAGTAAATGATGATGAAGTGACTTTTAATGTGTTCAGAGCAATGAAATTTCCGGATGAAGTGAAGAATGTTTTGGGATCTCAATGGTGGAAACTTCAGCAGCCGAGGAAATTAAGCAACAGAGTGTTCAGGAATCTTTGGAAGAGTTACCGCTGGAAACTGATTGTGACATGGGTGCTGAAATTGAAAATTCAGCATTGATAGAAGCCGATTCAAGTAAAAAGGAACTCTGTGGTAGATTTGAATCACTGGAATTATCATCAAGGGAATTTAAGGTTCCAAAACCATCCATTGAAGAGCCACCTAAGCTTGATTTAAAAACTCTTCCTTCTCATTTGAAATATGTCTACTTGGGTTCAAATTCAACATTACCCGTGATTGTTTCTTCTAACTTAGGTGATGAACAGGAAAATCAACTCATTGAAGTTTTGAAGAAATTCAAGAAGGCTATTGGATGGACAATTGCGGATATAAGGGGTATAAGTCCTTCTTTTTGCATGCATAAGATTTTATTGGAAGAAGATAGTAAAAATTCCATTGAGGAGAAGATTGAACCCTATTATGAAGGAAGTTGTGAAAGAACAAATAATAAAGTGGCTGGATTATGGGATTATATATCCAATTTCGGATAGTTCTTGGGTTAGTCCAGTGCAATGTGTTCCAAAGAAAGGTGGGATCACGGTGGTAAAGAATGAAAACAACGAGTTAATCCCTACTCGAGCGATTCTTGGATGGAGAATATGCATGGACTACGAAAATTGAACAATGCCACTCGAAAAGATCATTTTCCACTCCCTTTTGTTGATCAAATGCTTGATAGACTCGCAAGGGGGAGTACTACTGTTTTCTCGATGGGTATTCAGGGTACAATCGTTGTTGTTGCACCGGAGGATCAAGACAAGACCACTTTCACTTGTCCTTATGGAACCTTTGCTTTCCGTAGGATGCCCTTTGGTTTGTGCAATGCTCCCGCAACATTTCAGCGATGTATGATGGCAATATTTTCTTATATGGTGGCAAATTTTTTAGAGGTGTTCATGGACGATTTTTCAGTTTTTGGTGATTCCTATGATGAATGTCTGCTGAATTTGGCTAAAGTGTTACAAAGATGTGAGGAGACTAATCTTGTTTTAAATTGGGAAAAGTGTCAATTTATGGTCAAGGAAGGCATTGTCTTAGGCCATAAAGTTTCAAAACATGGACTAGAAGTTGATAGAGCAAAAATTGAAGTTATTGAAAAACTTCCTCCTCCGACTACGGTGAAGCATATCAGAAGCTTCCTTGGACATGCTGGATTCTATAGAAGGTTTATTAAAGATTTTTCCAAAATATCTAAACCTTTGTGCAATTTACTTGAGAAAGACACGCCTTTCAAATTTGATGAAGTGTGTTCAAAAGCATTTGAAGAGTTGAAGGAAAAGCTAGTTTCGGCTCCAATCATCATTGCGCCCGATTGGAGTCTACCATTTGAGCTCATGTGTGATGCAAGTGATTTCCTTGTGAGGAGCCGTTTTGGGACAGAGGAGAAACAAAATCTTTCATTCTATTTATTATGCTAGTCGTACTTTAACAGAGCTCAATTGAATTACACGAAACCAAAAAGAATTGTTATCTGTTATATTTGCTTTTGACAAATTTCGTTCTTATTTGATAGGTACAAAGGTGATTGTATATACGGACCATTCAACCATCAAATATTTAATTGCAAAGAAGGATTCAAAACCAAGACTTATTAGATGGGTACTCCTTCTCCAAGAGTTTGACGTTGAAATTAAAGATCGAAAAGGAGCTGAAAATCAAGTCGCAGATCACTTATCAAGAATGGAGCATCACCGAATTCTACTTCTCTTGTCCCCATTAAAGAGACATTCCCGGATGAGCAAGTATTAAAGGTACAAAATTCTAAACCACTTCCTTGGTTTGTTGATTTCGCTAATTTTTGGTAAGTGGTGATCTTCCTCCCGAGCAAACAGGGCAGCAGAGGAAGAAATTCTTTCACGACGTAAAAAGTTATCTTTGGGAGGAGCCATATTTGTTCAAACAATGTGCTGAGAATGAAGTGGCTGAAATTGTTTCATTGTCACAATGCTCCTTATGGTGGACACTTTGGTGGTGCTCGAACTGCAGCAAAGGTGCTACAATCCGGGGTTTTATTGGCCTCTCGTAATTAAAGACTCTCATGAGTATGTGGCAAAGTGTGATCGTTGTCAAAGGGTAGGTAATATTTCAAGGAGAAACGAGATGCCATTAACTAATATCCTTGAAGTAGAATTGTTTGATGTGTGGGGAATAGATTTCATGGGACCTTTTCCTCCTTCTTTTGGAAATTCGTACATTTTGGTGGTTGTAGACTATGTTTCTAAATGGGTTGAAGGCTGCTGCGTATCCTACCAATGATTCCAAAGTAGTGCTGAAATTCTTGCATAGACATATTTTTACTCGCTTTGGAACACCAAGAGCTCTCATAAGTGATGAAGGAACTCATTTCGTGAATAAATGGTTGGGAAGTTTGTTAGCCAAGTACAATGTCAAACATAAGATAGCCCTACCTTATCATCCTCAAACTAATGGTCAAGCTGAATTATCTAATAGGGAGATTAAGGGTATTCTTGAGAAAGTTGTTAATCCAAGTCGAAAGGATTGGTCAAAAAGGTTGGAAGATGCATTGTGGGCTTATCGGATTGCATTCAAAACACCGTTAGGAATGTCTCCATACGATTGGTGTTTGGAAAAGCATGTCATCTTCCCGTGGAACTTGAGCATAGAGCATATTGGGCATTAAAGCATTTGAATATGGATTTGAACAAGTCAGGGGATCTAAGGAAGTTTCAGTTGAATGAACTAGATGAATTGAGGTTGTTTTCTTATGAGAATGCTAAAATTTACAAAGAAAAGACCAAGAGATGGCATGATCAACATATCAAGTTAAAACAGTTTGAAGAAGGTCAAAAAGTGTTCCCGTTTAATCCAGGACTTAGATTATTTCCTGGCAAGCTCAAGTCAAGATGGTCCGGACCATTCACCATTGCACAAGTTTTTCCTTATGGTGCCGTGCTTTTACGAGATAACAATGGTGCAGAATTCAAAGTTAATATGCCAACGACTAAAAATTTATTTGGGAGGTAGCAATGGAGCGTGATAGAGCTTCTATCACGTTCATTCATACATAAAAAAAAAGGGAAGTTTCTCGCCGTATTTCAATGTTTGATTTTTATATAAAGTGGTTTTTTTTTTTTTTTTTTTTTTTTTTTTCTTTTTTTTAGAGTTTGATAGCTTCGTTTGTCTTTAATAAATTGGGGCTTTGATTGATGAATTCGATGGTTCGATCTATGAGGTGAAGTCTCGATGAAAAGATGTGTTTGTTGCGGGATGAGTTTTTCGGTTCGAGTCAAGGGAATTTTAGGGCAGATTGCAAATTTTATAGCATTCCGGAATTGATGTTGTAGCAAAGCTTCAACAATGCTATAGCATCGGCCGATGAATGTGAAGTCCAGCAGGAAGTTTTCTAAGTTAAAAAAAAATAAAAAAATAAAAAATAAAAAATAAAATAATAAAATAATATAAAAAATAATAAAATAATAAGAATAAAATAATATTAATATTAATAAATAAATAAAAAATTATAGATCTTTTTTTTTATTTTGACTTTGTTTTTCATTTCTTATTACTCCCTTACCCGACACTTCACCTACTTCACATACTTTCTCACATCTCTCTACTTCTCTCTACTTCTCTCTAATGTAATTTTTAACAATTCCTTGGGTTGACATAATTCCATTTCTTGCACACCCTGTCACTTGAGTGCTTGTGTGAAGAAACCCAATTGTTAAGAAAATTATCTCAACGAAGGTACGAGCTTGGTTCAATTTTAAAAAAAAATTCAGGTATGTTCCCTAATCTCTTTTTAAAATTTCAGCAAGGGTTTGAGAAATTTCAATGGAAAAATGGGTATAGTGCAGATATTTTAATTGGGGGCAGATTCCATTTTGTTTTGGGTTCCATTGTTATCCATTGCAATTGTTCTTGAACTATTTGGATTATGGCGAATTGCAATTGTTCTTGAACTGAGATTAATTTTTCTGCCAAATTGCGAACTGGGAACGAAATTATTTTTCTGCCGCAATTGATTCTTGTGCTGAAATTATTTTTTGATGAAATTGTGATGGGATTCTTTTGTCATTGGGTTTCATTTGAATTGAATGTTAAATTTGGGGGCAAAAGCATCGTTGTTATATGTAGTACATTAATAGATTTTCTAAATGAAATTTTGAGATAAATATTCGTTAGACTTAAGTGAAATTTGTTATGCACTACTACTTGAAATATTTGGATATACTTGGAATTGCAGTATAGTTTAAGTTTGGGGGATAGTGTAATTCCAGAAAATATGTTCCGATTAAATTGTTGCATTTCCGTTGCGTACATACCTGCTGTGATTTGCAGATTTTAGCATGCCGAGAATCAAGAAAGTCGCCCGAAAGCAATCGGATCCACCGCAACCTCGTTTTATGACATCAGCTGCAGCTGCACGTTACAATGAGTTATTAAAGGATAAGAAATTTATTCCAGACAAAGGATTTTATGAGGGTTGTTTAGCTACCCAAGGGGGTCCAAGAGACATTCGGAGGGCTGTTGAGGCTTTACAGTGGACAGTTTTTTGCAGTCCAAGATCACATCCAGACTCGGCTTTAGTCCGGGAATTCTATGCTAATTTATGCTAGTTTTTTGCATTGCCCTGCACTTGCCGGGCAATGGCCCACCGGTGAGAGCTTCTTCCGGCGTGTCAGAGAACCCACCGCCCGCAGATCCTCCATCCCGGGACGTTCCAGGCCCGGCACCTCCATCATCGGCGACACATGGCAGTGAGGGGAGTTTCTATACTTGTCCTTGAGATTTATTCGTGTATTTCTTGTGTCCTCGGAATATTTCAGCTGTTCTTTCCTTGTGTTTTGTTTATTTTCGTGTTTGTTTCAGCAATGAGGACATTGCTTTCTCTCTTAAGTTTGGGGGGGAGGCTTTGCCTTCTTTGTTTTGTTTCATTTTGTTTCGTTTTGTTTCGTTTCAGTGGTGTTTTTGTGTTTTTCTCGTTTCGGAATCATTTAATGATTGGTTTAGTGAATTATGGGGGAAATGTTCAATGATAAAGTTACATGATATATGTGGAATGATGCTTTATATGTGGTAATGAGCCTTTAGTACTTAAAGTTTTTGTTGTTAACCGAACTTTAGTTAAGATTGTTGCTCACATTATATGCACATAGTCCAACCTTGAAAATTCTGCAATCTTAGAAAGAGTTGAACTTGCATGAGGATTCAAGTTTTCATAATTGGTTTGTTAATTCCCTTGAGGCGAAATCATAGGGAGCTTAGTAGTTTGGAAATGATTTAGGCACGTTCATTGGATCGTTTGAGCCTTTCAAGCTTACCTTTCGGATATTATTCCTTAGTTGAGCCAAGTTGAGCCTATAAGCCTATTTTCTTGAACACCCTTATTTAGCCACCGCCCAAATTGAAACATTTATCTCATGTTTTCTTCCCTTAACCTCAAACTTAGTTTGTCTTGGATATTAAAATTGTGTGAGTTTGGGGGAGGGAAATTATCAGTTAACACTACTTCAATATGTTATTTGATTTAGTCTTCATTCCATAAAAAAAAAAAAAAACAGTACTTATATATCCTCAATTAAAAAAAAAAAAGTGTTTCTTATGCATGAATAAGTTGTTTACATTGATGTATTGAGAATAATTGAGCATATATGGTAGTTGAAAAAACAGTGGGCAAGAGTTAATTATTGGATGAATATTGAGAGCTCTATGTTTGAAAGAAAGAAAACTTTGTGCGTGAGAGGTCCAAGGCAAACTAGGTGAAGGTTCTAGCCTACTTATATCCATATTTTCCATACCTTTAGCCTAGCTTACATTACAACCAAATTGAAGACCTTTTGATCTAAATTGCTAAGCTACTTACATTAGTGGAGAGGGGTTATCAATTCAACTTATGGGAACACAAATTGGATCTTATGAATGCTTTTTTATTTGATCTAGGAATAAGGAGTTGATAGGAAGAACTATTACACACACACACTTGAGTAGCATTTGAAACTATGTTTTGTTAGCTTCTTAATACTTGAGGAATTTGGTTTGTGAACATGTTTAAAGTTATTATTCACGATGAATTGATTTGAGAGCATGGTCCCTATTTTTACTTCACTATGATATGATGATTCCGGGCTGTTTTGTGTGTTTGTCTTCGTTTTGTTGGTGTGTGTCTTTTCTTTTCGTTTTGCTTTGAGACATCACTCGGGACGAGTAATGTATTAAGTTTGGGGGATTGATAACTCTACTTTTTGTAGAGTTATTGTTAAACTTTGAGCTTGATTTAAGTTAAGAAGGAGTGATATATCTTTTATTTTCGGTATTTTGTGCTTATTTCTTTTAACTTTTGTGTGATTATTTTATTTAGGGGAAAAGCTGAAATTTAATGAAGATAAGTGAATTGAGAGGCTGAATTGAAGATACTACAAATTTGATGGACTAAATTGATAAAAGCTTTTTGGGCTTCATTTATTTGCAAGACCAAGCAATGGGTTAAAACAAAAGAATTGAAGAGAAGCCCGGTTAAGTCCAAGAAATTGAAGAAAGAAGGAGTCAAGAATTTATATCCCGCGGCTTAATTAATTATTGAGGAAAAGGGGGAGAAAATTCAGGAAGTAAGTGCTACTCTTTGGGAGTGAGTTTCAGCGATAAAGGGAGAAGAAATTCTGGAAATTCCGAGAACAGTCGGGAGAGCAGGCGCAGAGAGCAGACGCATAGAGTAAAATCTTTTACGGAAGAAATTCTGTAATTAAATTCAAGTCCGAGGTGGGCAGTACGAGACGAAATCACGGAAGACATTCCGTGATTTTTGATTAAATCCGAACGAAGAGAAGACATTCTCAAGTTCGAGATCGAAGCGGACCAATTGAATTCAAAGAGGGAAGAGTTTAATTTAAGAAATTATATTTAAACTGCTCCTGTTTTTCTTAGAAAATTCTGAATCGAATTGCTTTATTTTTCTGAAATTTACGGAATGACTATGGAATATATTTTGTTGGGTTTTGAATCTGGAATTATGAGCTAAATTCCCACCCACTAGGCTAGTTGGAACTTGTTATGTAAACTCTTAAATTGTGGGTATTGAAGCTATAAATTGCTTGGTAATTCTAAGAGTTTATCAATTTAATATCTATTGTTGATTATAAATCTTTGGTGGATAAATGAGTTAAAGCTTGGATCCGAAAGGATTAAAGATTAACGGACATAACACTTAATTGGTGCTTGGTTGAATTTTGTGAATTCGACTTTGTAATTGTATAGACATATATAATTACCTTACATAATCCGTTGAGAATTTTGGATAATTACCGTGAAGTCATAATTATAAACCGCATAGACGTATGAGTTTATTGTTGTGGACTGAAATTATGTGATGTTGAAAAACGCACATATGTTTTGAGAAGTTCCGGATTCATTGCTATAGCATCGATATAGCATCAGTACAACATTGGTCATCTTTAATACATAACAGGGGAAAACTAGTCTAGTGCTCAATTAATTTGATATATATCCTAAATCGATTGTTTTGCGCTCGTTCCGTTTATTTATTTTTTTTTATTATTTTCTTAATTGTTTAATTGCATTTACGTTTTGAGTAGATTTAGTTAACAAACCATCTTTTGATCTATTTTTAATTCACACTCTATTACGTACATTTCACATTATTTTCTAAATAGTCCCCTGGGATAGATATCCGGTACTTGAGTACTATATTACTTGTTGACAGTGTATGCTTGCACTCGTGTTACATATTTTGCACAACAAGTTTTTGATTGTTGCTCACCAATTGCGCAATGATGCGATCTTGCTTCGCCAATTGTGATGTGAGGTCCGCCACCAACTTTGTCAAGTTTGCCAATTGTTCTTCTATCGTTGGCGCGTCCACCATCATAACGGGCATGACAAATGTATTTGCAGAGGTATCTTCAAGGTTATCATTCCCTGCTCGTTTGATCTTCTTGGATAGCACCTATGGAATCAACAAAGGAATCTTTATCTCCTGATTCTACCTTGTTTGCACCGTACTTGTCTCCCGGCATTGCAAGTGTCTTTTGAACCGTTCCACCTACAACGCCTGTGGTTGGTTCCGTACATGCAACGTTAAAACAAGGGTTGGTGAATTTGTGGGATGCGTCGCAATTGGTCTTTTTGCGCAAATCGGCAATCACATTTTCTTTGCTTCACGTGGTAGGACCGACATAGGTCGCGGACATCAAACCACCAACACTTACCTCTGCAGCAACGTTGTTTGAATAAGTTTTGTTGACATCATTCTTGGACTCCATTTCGATGGTATTGACGGAAAGAGATGAACGGTAGAGATAGTCCCACTGGGCGTGCCAAATTTGTAGACAATTAAAATTTTATTTCCTGTAAAATTCGAAATTACAAGAAATGTGACAATTGAATACAACAATTATATAAAATTAAATTTACAGGGTCCAATCTCTATGGATCCTTTGATTCAATCCGTCGTGGATCCGAGAGGCATTTGGGGCTTGTCTCGATCCAATTGATTTGTTTTTCTTCCGCAGGCGCGTTGGGCTGGATCTCGGAATGGATTCGATGTCGAGGGCTTTTGGGTTTGATTTCGATCTATCGAACAATTTGATTTCTTCTTTCGAGGGCTTTAGGACTTTGCCTCGGAATGGATTCGGAGAGGAAGGGCCGACTTCAATAGAGGTTCGGGATCCTTCGAATATCTCTCAACTTCTCAGCTTATGGAGTGTGTGTGGTGACCATTTCTTGAGGGAGTTTGCCCTCTATTTATAGATGGAGTGAGTGATAACCGCTATGATGTTGCCACGGTCTCCATCTCAGCTAAGGTGAATCTTTTAATATTTTAATATATAAATATAAATATATATTTAAAATATATAAATAATATTTAATTATATAAATATATAAATAATATTTATATATCTACAATACCAAAGCTCTTTTGCACGAGTGTAAATTGCCTATATATTGATAAAAGCTCCTTGATACGAGTTTAAGCTCGTGTTTGTATGATAAAAGCTCATTGATACTAGTTTAAACTATATGCATGATGATGATGTGAAGGCTCATTAGCAAGAGTATAAATTGCTTGCATGTCAATGAAGGCTCCAAGGCACGAGTATAAATTGTCTACGTGTCGATAAAAACTTCTGATACAAGTATAAATTGTTTGTATGATGATGTGAAGGCGCACACTATTATAAATTGTCCATATGTTACTATGGAGTTGTTTTTTGATGCATGAACTAAAACCGCATGTTATCCTTTTATGCACTAGACTAAACTACAACTTTCAACTACGTTCTCCTAGATTCCTTTATGAGATACATAGGTAGCTTAGATAAAAATTCTAAGTTCAGTCATAACAAAAAGAATTTAAAAAGAAAAATGGCAAAGTATAGTAAAAAAGAATTGTACAAAAAAAAAAATGATAAGTAAAAAACTTGCAAGAAAAAAACACGGAAAGAATAAACTACAATATAAAAAAATGTAGAACAAAAAATATTGTAGAAGAAAAGGTTGCAGAATAAAAAAATTGCAAAAAAAATGTCGGAGATGGTGAAATTGATAGTTGGCGAAGTTGATAATGACTCTGTGAGGTTAGAGTTGACAAATTGATCAGTCCTCCAACTTAGAGTAGACAAATTTGATGATTACTTTAAATTGTTGACAAAGTTGATGACCCCTTCAAATTGTTGACAAAGTTGATGACCCCTTCAAATCATATGCAAAGTTGATGAAATCTCTTTCAAGTAGTCATCGGTAAAGTTGGTGGCTCTTTTAAGTCGCCGACAAAGTTAATGATGGCTCCTTCAAGTTGTTAGTATCAGTACAATTGTTGACTCCTTTATGTTGACATTGATCTCCTCAAACCCCGCTTCGAGTAATGAAGTTGAAGAATAGGCATTAGTAAAGTGGGTAACTCCTTCGTGTTAACATCATGAATCTTCCTCCAAGTTGATGGTTAACGAAGTTGATGAATTCTCCTTTATATTGACATTTGCAAAGTTGATATATCTCTCTCCAAGTTGATATTTACAAAGTTGATAGATTTTCTTTAAAGTCGCGTTCGACACTGATGATGAAGTTAGCTTCAAATCGCATGGATTCTTTCAAATCATCGGTAGAGTTGGTGATGAAAGTATTAAATTTGTGTGTTAAGTCATTGTGCAAAGTTTTTAAATCTTCGTTCAAGTTGGAATTAAAGAAGTTGGTGGATTCTCCTTGAAGTTGAAGTTGGTAAGATTTGGCGATTTCTTAAAGTCATTGATAAATATGATGACTTCTTCAAGTTGATGTTGATTCATTCAAAGATCAAACTTACCATTTCAAATTAATAAGACATTGGATCCGCTTGGTGGCTAATGACAATAAACCAACCATTTTAGATATGCATCAAGGATGGTGGATGCCAATAAGCAACAAAGTTTATGGTTACTTTAAACAACAACATTGATGGTGATTGTAAACAACAACACCGATAAGTGATAATAAGCATTAGCGGCATTGATGGTAACAAAGCAGTAGCTTCGATGGTGACAATAAGCAACAACATGGATGATAATATGACTGTAAGCAACATTATGGATGGTGGATGATAAGGAGGTCACTCAATGATATGGTAATAGTTCACAAATCCTCAAAACACATGCGCATATGAACTAAATTGAACTTCATACACTTCTAAACTTAGCCGTTTGACATTAGACCTACTGTAACGATCAAAAATGGCAATGTGTTTGTATGGTTCATCAACATCATTGATATCCATAATCTTTACTTGGTTGTAGTCAATATGGAAAAAAAAAAGAAAATAAATGAATAGAAAAAAAAAAGAAAAAAAAAGGAACCAAAAAAAAAACCCCCAAAAACCAAAATGGTTTTTTTTTTTCTTAAAAAAAAGAAAAAAAAAAAAAAAAAACAGCAAGTGATTCTTATTACCCTTTAATGAGAAAGAGAAGGACAAAAAGAATAAAAAAAATAAAAAATTCTTGAAAGATTCTTTGAAGTTTTATTAATAATAATAATTAATAATAAGAGTAAAGTATACTAATGAGACATATTTTGGTTTTTTTTTTTTGTAAGGGGGGGTTCATAATAAGTAAATAGAAAGAAAAGAAAGTAACAACACAACAAAACAAAGAAGAGAAATCGGGTAGCCGAAACCTCCCCAAAAATGGAGGCAAAGAGTCAGGCTAACCCGACCACAAAAATAGAAAAGTAGCCGCAACGGGCCGGCGTGAGCAAAACAATTACGGGATCTAGGAACAAATTCTAAAAATCTAAAAACATTAAAAGACAATGACTTCTTGCAGTTTCAATGGCTCCAATTTCCCGCCAATCGAATTCTCAACACCCAAAAGTGTCATAATGACATTAAGTGCATCACCGTCTATCGTGACTTTTTCCAATCTAAGCTCATTTGCACTTAAGGAATTTTTCATTCACAATATGTCATTCGGGTTTTAAAAAGTCTCACTACATGCCCTTCAGTCAATTTTGTCTGTTAGGGTAGATATTTGACTGTTATTCAACCTATTTTACTGTTTTGAGTAGGGATATTTTTGTCCGGAAATTTTAAAAAATAAACCTAATTTTTTATAAAGGGTAATTTTGTAATTTTTATTAAAAATAAACCCTAAAACCTTAATTTTTCTCTTTTATTCTTCTTCTACCCATTCTTTACTAGTTCTTCTAAAATTTACATTTTTTTTTCAAAATTCAATTTTTTATTTTTCAAAATTCAAATCTTTTTCCAAAATTTATATCTTTTAAATTTATATCTTCTTCCAAAATTCACATTTTTTTTCAAAAATTTTTTTTTTTTTTTTCAAAATTCAAATCTTTATCCAAAATTTATATTCTTCCTAAATTTATTATATCTTCTTCCGAAATTCACATTTTTTTTTCAAAATTCAAATCTTTATCCGAAATTTATATCTTTTAAATTTATATCTTCTTCCAAAATTTATATTTCTTCACTTTATTTTACTATGTAATTAATGCACAATAGTTAAGGTTTTGATATTTGAAAAAACAATTGCCCAAAAATTCAAAAAAAATAGAATAAATTAAAATTCAAATGGCAAAATATAATACAAAATTAAAAAAAAAAAAACATTAATAATGCACAATAATTCACCCTATTGTTTTTCTTCTACCCCATGGTGGCAACTCCACCAACGACAAAAAATATGTGGTGAGAGGTAAGAAATAGAAAAAAAGTAGTGAACGACATAAACTCATAACAAATTAATAATAATTCAAAAAATAAACATATTATTCCACTAAAAAAACCCTAAAAACAATGCTAAAAAGAAACTCTAACAATAATGGATATAGGAAAATTAAATTTGAGAAAAAAATAAATCAAAGCCTAAATTCCGCCCCTACATTGCTACAATCCCATGTTGTCATCTCTCCTCCTCCCTCCTCTCCTCCTTTTCTTTTTTTTTGTGTTTTGGTGGGGGGGTGGTGTTGGTTTTCTTTTGTGTGCAGGGTGGTATAGAGGAGGAAAGAAAAAAAGAGAAGGAGGAGAGAGGAGAAAAATTTAGAGTTTTTAGGTTTTATTATATTAAAAATTATAAAATTAAAATTTTTTTAATAATTGACAAAAATATTCCCCAAAATAGAAAAATTGAACAATGATCTACATAAAAAATGAAAGTGAGAAAACAATACACCTTAGAAAAAAAGGTAAACTGAATTTTGAACTCTAAGAGGTGTATATTTTATCCCAATAATAATAAAAAGATTTAGGGAAGACAAACTTTGCTTTGCGACAATCCCGAAAATGAGACTTGAATGATATTGTTGAATAAGGTAAACTTTGATTCTTTGCCAATTCCAAACAAAGACTTGAACAATGATGTTAAAAATGAGGAGAGATACATCTTATATAGACATCTTCCAAAAGTTAGAGAGAAATATTCTACTACGATTATATTATATTATAGATAGTATAATTCTATTTATATATTTTAAATATAATATTTAAAATTTTTGGGTTAATAAAAATTCATTTTATTCACCCTCTCCAAAGTTGATATTGGTTATGAAATCAAGTCTCAAAGCCTTCATTTCAGAATTAAGCTAAAGTTCTCATAACATATCTAAATTTGTTATTATATTTTTATTTAGATCGGGATTAAGCACAAAAGGCCTCGAATTCATGATGAATTGAATCAATATATTAATCGAGATAAGATCCCTTGCAATTTGAATTGATATCGTGTATATATATATTTTTGCTTGCTTTGTTTTAATTATTATTTTGTAGACGAAAAAGAAATTTGTGTTTACACTATACTTAGAAACATCATTAGAAACTAAAATGATTAATTCCTCCCAAATAACATAAAGAAAACCCTAAAAATAAATTAAGATTACATGCATGAGATCAGTTGTTTTGGCGACAATCAGCCCTTACTTCACCTTTACTACCCTCCTTAACATCAAGCAAACTCATTTTCACCATAGCTTGTTGGAAGTCGAAGAAAAACATGGCTTGATTGAAAGAATAACCATTGACAATTCCTCTAGTTCTTGGATTCACAAACAGGGTTTGATCTGAAAAAAGCACGCCGGCTTTCCTCTGCAGTTGGTTGAAATAGTAGTTGTCGAAACCGTTTCTTGTTGAATCGAATGGCTGCTCAGAATTGTCACCACCGGTGCATGTTTTTGATAGGGTTTTCAAGAATTGTGTGTCTAACGTTGGATCAACATCATGGGAGGAGTCGAAGTTGCTTAATCTGTGCTTAAATGATGCACACCTTGCCACTCCTAGTGTGTGTGCTCCTGTCATACAAAATTTTATTATGTAAGTATTTTAAATTTGTCTTCTAAAAAAAAAAAAAAAAAAAAAATGTTACTCAAATTATTGGTTTGGAAAAAAACTTACCAGACAAAACCACCATTTCTTGAGCAGTAAAACCACGCTGACCAAACATTTTGATGAGTTCCGAAGCGTTTAAGGTTGGTGCTGGCAGATTGATTGTGTCCTCTATTTTTGATCTTCTTCCATCTTTTCTTCCTTTTGGAATGTCATAAACTGGACCTCCAGCCTATTATGTGTTGATTAAGGCCAGAAATTAATATATAATTCACTTCAGATACATAATTAATATATATTAATATATAGTGAATTAAATTCGGGAAAAATAGTTTATAGAAACACATTTATAAAATCTTTTTAATGATCACGATTTTGAAAATAATAAAAAACCTAGTTAATTGATGATTGTAGTGCATGCATGATGATTCAAATATTTTTAGTGGTGGTGCCAACCAAGAGAGCACTAGTGACGTCATTCATTCACAATGCTGATCAGAAGAGAAGAGATGAGTTATTTCCCAAAATATAGCAACTTTTAGAATTGTTCCCATATTTTGGGAACAATTTTGAGAAATAACTCAGAAGAGATGAGTTATTTCCCAAAATATAGTAACCATATTTTAGGAACAATTTCAAAAGTTGTTATATTTTGGGAAATAACCAAGAAGAGATGGTGAAAATTAAATAATACTTCTCTATTTCTTACAAAGAAGACAGCATCTCTGGCAGCCATAGCAAGAATATCAGCACACGAGACAACTCCAGGACACTGCTGCTCTAATTGTTCCTTTATATCATCTATAATCTCATATCCTTTGAGACTCAGATTTGCAGGTGAATCTTTTTCTGCTGTGTTGTCTTTTGTTGAATCAAGCAGAATTGATGCATCACATCCCTACAATATATAACACATATATATATATATATGCATATAATTATATATATATATTAAAAAAAAGGAAAGGATCCAATCAAGTGAGAAAGAGAGAGAGAGAGAGAGAGAGAGAGAGAACCTGTATGAAGCAATCATGGAAATGCATTCTAACAAGAGCAGCAGCAAGAGTAGGATCATCTTGCAAAGCCCTATTAACAGTATTCTTCACAATCCCTTCAGCAAATGGGCAACTCATTATATAATAATTCATATTCAGACCATCAACTCTCCACCCACTGGCTATTACATCCATAAGCAATATCATCACAACAAATAAGTTCAGTATAGCCATTTCTCTTATAAGTAGTTTTGCTGGAGATTGCAGCTTTACCATCATTATTATTCTGCAGTGACTCTCTCTCTCTCTCTCTCCTCCACAAACCCTACAACCCAATCCTTAATCTTCAGTGATTTGTCGACCATATATAAGACTCAGGGAGGTTGGAAAGGATGTATTTATAGCTGCAAATTGTATGTATTTTTTATTGATAGTGTATTTCATAAATTTAAAACATATAATTTAAGTAAAATAATATTAATTCCACTCACATAAGTAAATTAAAATAAGATAATCTTGCATGGAAAATATAATATTATAAGTTGACACGTAGACGAAATAGATTAGTGGCCATGCACTAAACTTCAGATGTTTTTGTGGGAATTAAAGTAGAATACAGTCGACAAACCATAACTAATTGTGGCAAAATAGGATAAACTAATTATTCACCCCCACTTTTGTTTGACTTTTTACGTCATTCGTTTATATATATATATTTGAAAAATCAGAGAAAAACCATTCATTGATATTGCATACATATATATATAAATATATTATTGAGTAAAATAAATAAATAAATAAATAACCAAAGACTTATCCTGAAGTAAGATGTGTCTTTGACAACCATTTCTCATTGACTTTGAGGAAAAAAAAAAAAAAATAAATAATCCCCCACTTAACAGCTGATCAATAAAATTGGAGCATGTACCCTTAAATCTTCTGGGCTAAAAAGTCAACAAATTTTCTTTACCACACTAAGCATAAAATGTTACTGTCACTTAATTTCCTCCTTATCTATCTCTTATTATTTTATTTAGTGCTCATTTATCAGTTATATATAGTCCTAACCTTTCTCTATTCATTTTCAATCTTGTTTTGACTTAACAAAATATATATATATATATATATATATATATTATATTATTGATAAGGTAAATATCATATTTTATTTTTAATTCTCACATTTTAGTTTTAAAGTTATTTGAATTTATAATTGTGTATAGCTTATAATTAAAATCATTATGTATTATTTTAAAATTTTTAACAACAAATGATAATATTGTTAGAGCAAATAATTATTTGTTAATTATTGTACATCCGCTAAATATTTTTTATAAAGAATAGTGTGTTAACTTAAACCATTTATAGCAAGAGTTTGTTGAAAATGAGTATTTTGATTATTAATTTGAAAGATTTTACATTTTTACTTATGACTTTACTTTTTTTTTTTTAATTAATTTAAATTTAATTTAGTTAAATTACGTTTTTAAAGTTTAAATCTTAGACATGAAAATATCTAACAAAATTTTTGCGGCAGGAACCAATAATATAAAGTCTTGCAATGCCATCCCTGATCGTTTCTCTACCAGACGCACACACACAAACAAACAAACTAAAGGAAGGCTAAATAAATTAAACTATTATTTTCTTCACGAACGTTCTAGATAATATACTATTTTATTTTTTTTAATATGATAATTAAATAATGAGTGGAACAACTAGAGCAGAGCTGTTTTCCACATTACTCAAAAAAAGAAAAAAGCAAAAAGGTATTTTGTGAGACCACTTTTCTTTGTCTTTCTAATCTTCGAGAAGAAGTGGAAGAAACTCTTTTTTTTTTTTTTTTTTTTTTAATTCATTTTCCCTTTGTCTTTGTTTCGTTTAATTAAAAAAAAAAAGAAAAAAAAGAAAAGGAAATATATGGTTCTGCACGCCTAACCTCACATGCGTTCTCCACTGGAGTGCTACGAACACGTCTTAGTTTTGGCGTCCCTCATCATCTCATGTCTGTCAAGTAGATGTTCTTTCATTTCTGATGTTGTGCCTCATCCTTTAATTTGGATCCATCTTAATTCCAATCTGTTCTTTCTTCTTTCTTGGACCAAATTCTGCATTCTTAATTGATAATGAAGAATTCTCCACTATTCTCACTTTGATCCTTAACATTATGATGATTTTGATGTGTACATAATAATAATAATAAAAAAAAAAAAATTTAAAAGATATAATTTGAATTTTGCCCTTGATTTTTTCCATTCTTTCAATTTAACCCCTAAAGCTTCCTTAAAACCAAAATAATGCAATTTAGTATCATACTTAATCAATTAAGTCCAAATACTTTCAAAATCAACTCAAATCAAGCACATTTTACCCTTAAAAACATGATATAAATTTGTGTTATCATTATCATTAAGCTATCAAAATATTCTATTAGAATTCATTATTTAAATATTGTCATTGTAAGTCTTTGTTGTAGAAAATGTGTTATGATGTGTATACTAGCTGATTGTGCCCATCATTTAACCTTTCTCATTTTGAAAAAGAAGATAAGAGAAAATTTTGTGAGATGAGTTACACATTTTTCTCCTTCCATTTTAGAAATGAAGAGAATTTTTTTTTCCTTAACAGGGTGTATTGTATTAATACTTGAAAAATTATGCAATGCTACCTCAGTAGCATCCAAAACAACATCTTGTGCAAAACGACTCTATCTATTTAGCATACACAAAAACTCAAAAGATTTCCTAAGAACCACTCCCGCCAACCAATTAATATCAAGGGGTTACCCATTTTGATATAACAACTCCATGGCTCCCTGTCTAAAGATATATCTCCATCAATCTTCTTCTTGAGGCACACCTCTTCCAGCATGAATGTTCATCGTCACCTATTGCTTACTATTTTATGTTGCCCGAAAACAATGTTGTACCTTTTGTGGGATTAGTAGCTCCCATAGACTCTTAGCTAGAGAGAGTATTCCCTAACTGCATGTACCGTAGATACATGACAGAATGGAAGAAAGATTTCTTGTCATCCTCGCCCCACAGGAAACCTTTGTTAGTTTTTTCTAAGGCCTCCACTGTCCTACCCGGTAGCTTGTAGGAGTTCATTACATATGTTGGGATGGTCATGCTTACTGACTGGATCAACATTATCCTTGCAACTTTAGAAAGGAGCCTTCCTTTCCACCTACATAGTTTCCCTTTAACCTTATCCACCAAATATGAATAATAGGTACACCAAGGTATTTCCCCAAATCTTGGTCAACGAGATGCCAAAACTCCTAGTAATTGCTTGAACCATGTTGACTAGAGTCTTGGGAGATTACCAAACTCTCGACTTAGCGCTATTGACTTTTTCACCAAATTCACCACAAAACGCTTGAAAGATCTCAAACATAACCATTGCTTGGAAAATGGATGCTTCCCCGAACAAAATAGGTCGTCAACGAAGTAGTGAGACATCAATATCATGTCCTTTCCTATTTTGTATGCTCACCATTTTTTGTTGTTCATTGCCCTCTTAATTCTTTGTCCAAATACCTCCATACACAACACAAATAGGTAGGGCGAGAGTGGATCACTCTGTCTTAAGCCCCATTCTTGTTTAAACGGTTCTAACCAAGTATCATTCCAAAGCACCGATAGTTAGATTGAGTTAAGGCAGCTTTATATGACCTTAATGAGCTACTCTCCAAATCTTGTTGTTCGGAGAACCATTTCTAGAAATTTTTAATCAATTCGGTCATATGCCTTTTCCAAATCAATCTTAACCACCATCCCCCCCTTTTCCCTTGATTTTTCCTCATTGAATGTATCACTTCTTGTGCTATAATATATTATCGGTAGCCTGACGTCCCAGGAGTGAAACTTGATTGACACTCCCTTACTAGGTCTCCCATAATTCTTTTCACCCAATTGGCTATAACGTTGTTTACAATCTTAATAACCACATTACTTAAACAAATAAAGCGAAATTGTGAAATGTCCTCTGGTTGTGTTTTGTTTATGCAAGAGGCATATTACGGATTGATTCATGTCTTCTGGTACCTCCCCAATAAGAAATACCTTCACTACAAATGTTGAAATTGATTCGCCAAACCAGTTCCAATATTTTTTGAAGAATCACGTCGGAATATCGTCATCTTAATGAATTTTGTTTCACTTTCGAGAATGACCATTCTAATGGATTACAAGAAACCAAAGGGTCCTTGGTGTATAATTTCATATAGAACTCACGGGTAGTGGTCTTCAAGATATTGTCTTCCATATAACGGTCTCCATTTGAATCTTTGAGTTGATAGATGCGGTTATGTCGGCGCCTCTACTTGGCCCGGGAATAGAAGAATTTGGCAACCATTGGATTTAGGCTTGTTGTTTCTAGTAAATCTCCTCATGTGTAAGAATAATACAAGGAATTTTGCGGGGATAGTGCCAACAACCTTTGTACCCCCACAATTCAAGCTTTACACCTATTTTTCCTTAGAAGATATTGTCAAAAACCTCTTGATTCCACTGCCAGATTCTTGAGTTTGAAGTGTTCCATAATCTATCGGAGTTGCCATGGTTCCCTCATCAAGAATTTCTTGACTTTAATTAGTAAATTCTCAATGAAAGAACCATGTCTCCATAAAATGGAACCCATTAAATCCTTATCCTCGCTCGACCATTGGTTCACCAAGTAGCATAGGATGATGGTCCGATGCTACTCTCATTGAATATCTTATGCAAGTATTTAGAAACCGATGGTTTCACTTTATATTACACCAAACCATATCAATCCTCTCTTTGATGTTTGTCCTGCTTTCCCAACCATTAGTCCAGGTATACTAAGGTCCCTGGAATCCCCATATCCATCGGTTGGCACCTGTCAATTGTATTCCTTAGCTTTGCTGATAAATTACGATTAATTGGTCATCCTCCCCTTTTATACCGGGCATCTACTGGTTGGCTTACATCCCCAATCATCACCCATGGAATATTTACTACCGTTCTCAAATTTCTAATATACTGCTAAAGCTCCTATAGGGTATGTAAATTAGGCGAGGCATACACAACAGTCAGTAGCCAACAACTTCCATCACATTCCCTCACTAAAGCAGTGATGGTATGATCTTCCACCGATATAATTTCTACTGTCTAGTTTATTTGTCCCACAACAACCAAATACCTCACAAATCCCAAAGACTCCACCACAAACATATTTGAAAAACTAGAATTTCCCAAAAAACTTAGAACTTGGCTATTTTGCACTCTTGTCTTTAACAATGCAAGAATAACTGGTTTATGAGTTTTAACCATCTCTTTCGGATGTAGTCTAGTGTCTCTAGATCCCATTCCCCAATAATTCCACACAATCGTACCAATTATAAGGAAAATTAAATTAAGAGTTAGAGGTAGCTCATACCTCCATCGACGATGCATGTGCTTGCTCACTCTCCATGAGCTTCCCTCTCGTTTATTTTTGTGCATGTCATCCTTTTCTGCCCAATTCACCATGCTTCTCCACACATAACTTACTGTCTTTATGTTTCAAGATAACTATCTTTGTACTTGTCAACAGTTCAAAAATTTCCTTAACAATTTCTTTCCCCCACTGACTTCGGTTTTACTAGGCTAGGCCTCGGTTGCCAATTTTTGTTCTATGGGTCTAGTTGGGGCGGTACATTTTTTTTTAATTTTTTATATTTCACCGAAACTCATGTTGGTGTTCTTTACTACTTTGGGCCTCATTACTTTGTTTCTAGGTCATCTTGCTCGGCCCAACTCCGGAACTCCTTCCCCTCTACAATTTTATTTCGGCTTAGAGAAATTTTTTACTTGCTTTTAAAATTAATATTCTCATCAACTAATTTGAGAGAAATTTGTTGTGGTAGGTCGTGTGTCGAACTCATAACCTTACACTTGATAAAGCCTAGTAGAGACACATAAGTAATTAAGGAGAGTTACGGGAATCGGGCTACCACATTATTATCTTGTTTCTTTTTCTCTTTCTCTTTCTTTTCTTTTTCGTTTTCCGCTTATGACACGAGACATCTTGTATGAATTTCAACTATAGACAATGCTTTTAAGTCATAACTATATCTAGACTAATCTTTGTTAAAGTCAAATAGGTTCCTTTGGAAAAGTAAAATCTTTCTCCAAGTTTTAAACGATTGCATACATAAATGTGAGTTTAAATACTTAACCTCTATTAAGTCATTAGAGTCCTACCAAATTACCTATTTCTTTTATTTTAGATAATATAAGACGATTTTATATTTAGTGCGGAAAGGAAGATCATAGTATGCATTACATAGAAATCAAATTAAACAAACTTACAAAGTAAAAGGTAACTAGAAAAGAGTTTAGAAAGAAAATTAAACGTAATAATAATAAATCTAGATCCAATATGTTTTCATAGCCGGGTCCCTTTTTAACAAAACGAATTTCCTTTCTTGGCCCCTGCATCAACAAACTTTGATATAATGTCATCTAGAGCTTCCGAATTTCCATCGTTTGGTGTTTAGATTTCCTCCTTCTTGAAGCTAGGTAATCTACAACTTGATTCTGCTCTCTATATGTATGCATCAACTTCACTTGTCCCAACTTCTATACCATATATCTATAATGATATATAAGAAATTTTAGTTTTTTGTTTACCTTGGTTTTATTTATGAATAGAGCAATCAACAAATTTAATTCAATGATGATAGATTCAAATCCTTTTTTGAGGGCTAATTTCATGCCTTCTCTAATGGCTAAAATTTTGGTCATAAGATTTATTGTTCATGGAATAGTTTGGGCATACCCTAGATTAGAGCTGTAAACGAGCCGAGACGAATCGAACATCGGAAATTTGAGCTCGTTTGATTAAATGTTCGAACACTGTTCGAGTTCGCTCGTTTAATAATTCGAGCCTAAACTTTTGTTCGAGTTCGTTCGATTATTTTTTTATAAAGCTCGAGTTCGAGCTCAAGTTCGCTCGTTTAACTTTCAAGCATACTCGAGTTCGAGTTTGTTCAAATATTGAAAAAATAATAATAATAATATTAAATTTTATAAGGCTTCAAATTTCTAAAATAACAAGAATTTATATAATTTAACTATTTAACCATTCAATAAATTAAAAAAATCTTATTAAAAATTCCCATGAAATAATAAATTCTAAAAAAAATCATAAAAGATACAAATTAAAAGCACAAATAATAATTATAAAAGTCAGTCTTCCACAATTACACTGTATGATAAATTCATATCCAAAAATTTCATATAATAACTAAAATCAATAAATTTAGTACAAGGATAAAAAAATTTCTTCAAAAGATGGATGTTCATCCTCCACCTGCAAAAAAGAAGATATATTTATTAAATATATAAAAATTATTCCTAAATATATTAAATATTATTTTTATACATACAAAATAAAGGAGAAATGAAAAAAGGAAAAAAAAAAAACCTGTTTTTTGTCTTTCTTAAGTCCGTAAAGATTACGCACCCAATCGGATACACATAAAATCATTTCAACTGTATCAACCGACATTGAAGCACGACGATTATCAATCACTCTACCTCCTGCACTGAAAGTAGATTCTGAAGCAACAATAGTAATTGGAATAGATAATATGTCACATGCCATTTTAGATAATCTACTGTACTTGAGTTGATTCACTCTCCACCATTCTAATGCATCAAAATGAGCTTCAAAATCACATATATATACATTCTCTTCAAGATAAATGTCCAAATATGATTTTAAAGGCTGAATAAAATCCGATTGTTTGACAAAAGAATCAAATTTAGTTTTTCCAGTAATAACATTTCTTCCAATGCCATGACCATCATAACTACCTTTACTCAATTGATTGTTATCCATTCTTGATCTTGCTGAAATTTGTTCATGCCTCAATTGACACTCATTATATGCACTTGCATAACTTTCATAAAGTGCATACAATGACTTCTTAACCAATTCAATATTTGCATCCGAATCATCTTGATAAAGCACGGGAAAAACAAACTCAACAAGTTTCATTTTATACCTTGGATC
>JAHSUH010000434.1:135000-242999 GCA_025388415.1 Cynanchum wilfordii
TTATGATACACAATGATAAAAGAAAATGCTATCATACAAGATCGGGGGCCTTCTGCAGATAAAAATTAGTTAGAACGGATCCTCCTTTTCTTTTGTTCCTTATATTCTTCACATGGGATACAAGGGTAAGTAAGCGCCTAGCTTATTGGTTGATGATTAATCCTTTTAAGATTCCGCGATATTAATACATGCTAAAAATGTCAAGGAAACTATTTTTTCAAAGGTTTCATGGGCATTCTATCATGCTCGAAAGGCCATGTCTTCTCATTTTCTATTATTTATTAACTTGGTGCCATAGAGAAAGTACTTTATGCACTAGTTTCGTACTATGGTATCATGCTTCAATGGCCATATCACATGTTTTCTTATTTATATTATTTCCTGACTTTAAAACCCAGGGAAAGTAACTTTGTATGCACAGAACTTGATGTTCTATCAATAAAAAAAAAATTATTTTCTTTAAAAAAAAAAAAAAAAAAAAAAATCAACCTGCATGGTGGCTTCTTCTAATTGCAATTAAAGAGAAAAATCACAGAGTTTGTTGAAAAATTTTGAAATCCATGACCATTCTCAAGGATAATTTCATATATGGAAACAAAATTAAAGATTCTGTCATAGTGCAAAAAGCTCTATGCATATAAATTTTAACCTTACATTCTCCTTCTTGGGTAGTTATCAAGCGAAGTTTTTGGCCTCCTGGACTAGTTCATAGCAGATTAACCTAGAAATTTAGTCTGACATTCCACTAGAAGTAACAAAATGGCTTTAAGATCATTATGTCTTACATTCTTATGGCCTATAGCATAAATATTTTTCTCTTTCTCACTTCTTCAACCTGAAGAAAATGTTTTAGTTAATCCTGATATAACTGCTGAAGAAGGCAATGGGAACCTTATACCTAGTTTATAAATGAAAGGAAGTTAACTAGGCTTTTGTTGCATATGTATATTTTCATTTATTCAATCTTTATAAGGCTGTATTATATATATATATTTATTAATCAATAATACCATGTTAAAATTCTTTATCATCTGTTCTTTCTTTCAGTTTAATAACTCTAGTTTTTGGGTTTTTTCCTGAATTCAAATGCATGCTAAACAATTCAAAGGTGTATTCTAATGTCTGTAAAATAAAATTTCTCTTTTTGTGTATGCATGCTTTTCTTACTCATTACTCTAAATGTTATCATTACCTTATGAGAAGACCCTTTTCCCTTTAAGGAAATTATGAACATTTTAGACAAGGAGCAGATCTGATGTGCGTAAATATTGATCTGGGCAAAAAATCATCTTCTGTTAGCCATATGATTTGTTTTGCAAATATGATTTTCCCTTCAATTCTTTCTTCTCCTATTTGAAGTTTTTGCCCTATTTTTCACAGGACATGTGGGTATATCTTTCTGAGCTAGAACATTTCAAAGACTTTGGTAATGAAGGGGCACTTGTTTGGCATGAGACTAACATACCATATGCAGTTTGGGGACCACAGGGTACTAGGCAACTTTCTTTGAAGTATCAGCCATCAGAGGTACTTTTCTATACATTTGCTGGTTATTCTCCAGATTCGGAATAGATGGGTTTGAGGGTTGGGTTGGTTTGACTCTGCTAGTGTGTTTGATTATTTTAAAAATACTTATTGACTTTGTTACTTATCTTCATTACCATTGGGATTTAACTGTTCTTCTCTCTCAGGATTTAAAGCACAATGGCACTCTTTTTGCTCATGTTTTCTTTGCACGCTCTGGCTTCCCCCTAGATCCCAGTGATCCTGAGTTCCAGCCATTATCTGTCTTTGAGCGCACGCATTGTTAGTCATTTTCTTGATCTGTTTAGTGTGATATTCAGTAGTAGTATATTAAGATCCAATAAGATGAATTGACATCTAATTTGATCTTTTACTTCTGTTTAGCCATTGTGACTTATTTGCCAAAGTCAAAACAAGACAAGAGAAAGAGTTTGTTGGGGAACTCTAAAGACTCAAATGTCGCTAATGTAGAGCCACAGGTAAGTTTTCCTTCATGATTTCACATGCCTTCAGATATTATTATTATTTCTTAAATTTATCTATATCTATAACGAAAAATAATGTCATTTAACTAGTCAAGGTTTGACTGGGTAAAGGATAGGATGTTTGGAAGTCTAATGTTTGATATCATTAAATCCTTTCATGATATTAGCAGCGATTAAGACCATCTGAAGGTCTTTGTTTCATTTGCTATTTGAAAGTTGCCTAAAATCCAATAACATTTCTGAAAAGTATGAGGTGGAATGATATTTATTACGTGGGCTTCATTCTCAATAGTCAATACTTATTACGTAAAAATGCATTTCCTTGTCATTAGAATCAAATGCTTTCTTTATTCTCTTGTTCTGTTGAAAAGGATATGTAGCATTAACCAACACTGAATTGCTTTTAGGTTGCTGAAGAAGATGAATCTGATGGTAAAATTGATGAGCCAGTTGAGTGGGTTTCATATTGGAAATCAAATGTCACAATCAATTTGGTTGATGATTTCACCAGGTATGCTTGTCCGCTGAGTTTTTTGCAATAATTGCCATTTTAATTTTATAAATTTGTGAATGTGATTCAGGCTCTTCCATTTATTGCAAAGTTTCGGTGGTTCTATGTCTGTAGGAATTTTTGTACGTACTTCTGCAATTTTTCCTCTGTGTGCACGTAGTGCTACACCAATTTAATTGTATTAACTCCTTTGGAGCTGAAATAATATATAGACCTGTCTGACTTGATTTGACAAATAGTTTTTTCTTCCCGTGTTAACTAGTAGCATTATTGTTTATTCAGTGAACTTCTTTCTCATCTGCTGATTTAGTGACAGGTATCCTAACTTTTTCTGTTGCCTTGCAGGTATCAGCAGAATGCAGTTCCTCCCAATATTGCTCCCTGTATCCTTTAAAACTATTGTTTTCGTTCATTATAAGTTTGGTTTGTTGGTTAGATTAATCCAACATCAGGTTCTTTTCTTTTTCTTCTGAATGTATCTTGATGAACCCTTTTGAAACTGTGTCCTAAAAGAATCAAGATATTGGAGGGAAGTTCTTAGTCCTTATCTATGCAGGCAAGAAAATAAGTAATGCAGACAGTTAGCTAAGATAAATTTTCAATTCATAACCTTTGTGGATGAACTTAAGTTCAGTGTTTGGTGGGGATCATCCTATTCATTTGCTCAATGATGAGTTAAATTTGTGTTAATGTGAAATCAAATAGATGCAAATTCTTTTGATACATCAGTTCTAGATGTTGATGAATGTATGCAATTGCTGGATTGTATGATTTTCTGTTTGATGCCAATCATACTATGATGTTTTAAAGAAAATTTGATAATAGCTGCCCATGATTTACAGGGTATTAGGTTAAGTTATGGGGCACTAATTAAAGATCTGATCGCAGACCAAATTAAGTGGAAATGCTGAAATTCTATCTTAACAGGGTACTCAAGCTCATTAATTGAAGGATTTATGAAAATGATGAAGAAAGTATTGCTGTCACTTGTGTGTATTGATTTAATTTCTGTATAAATCAGGTGTTCTTATCTTGATTATGTGATTATTATGAAGTTTTATTATCTGGTTATACTTGTTCACCTGCATAAGCTTATAGAGGGGATTCAATTTGGTCACTTTTACTGTCATGTGTGGGCTAAATACAAAACAACGTAACAATAACTGGCTAATGAGGTGGAGTTACCATATGCTCAAAAAATTAGGCTTCAAATTGAAGGGTAGAATTTAATCACTTAATAATACTCAATGGTCATGACCCTATGCTATGAAATACTAGCACATAAATCCTCTTTCTTCTTGTGCATGTATTCAGATTGCTGGCTAATTAAGAATATGATACCAGTTTGAATTATTTTTATATTTTCTAATCCTGTAACTTTGTTCAGGTCCAATTTTTCTGCCATATTCGATTTGATTGAATAAGGCTTGAATTATAAGTATGCCATTAGACTTTAAGTCTCTTTTGTTGTTTCTACAGCTAAGCAATTTCTGATGAGATGAGCTGGCCAACTGTTACTGTCTCTCAACTAAAACTAAATGCTATAGATTCTAAATAACCAAGCATATTTTTGTTGGGTAACTTTTCTATCAGGATTTTCTGGTCTTTCTAGTTAAGTTACTGGTGTTTTCAGTTAATATTTGTTCGTTTGTAGATTTCAACATTATTCCAAATATTCCTTTCACTAGGTGATGACTAAGTGAGATTCTTCGAAGTTGTGCAATATGTTAGGCCATAGATACATTATATAAGAAATTAAGAGTATTTAGAGAGTACTTTGGGGATTCACCTCAAGTGTAACGTAGGAATAACTGAGGTAAAGAAAAAAACTAGTACTCTTTATGCTATGCAAATGTTTAGTTCTGTTCACTCCTTTTTCTCTAGAGATGTCCACTTAGTGAAGAGTGAGGCTAGATCATAAAAACTACCAGGGAGGAAGTGAGGTATACTTCTTTACGTGGAAAACAGAATAACAAAGTTAAAGATGAAAATCACTTTCATGTTGTCCGAAAGGTCTCTTCTTGTTGGCTCCTGCCTCTCGTACTCAATGATCTGTACAGCTAGATCCCAGAGATTCAGCATTTCTTCGCATTCATTTACTGGCTTCAGAAAGATCATTGTGCTGTAACCCTGCAATGCTAACAGTGGTTGTCATTCTTTCTAGATGTCACTAGGGGGAATAGTCCTACATATATTGGCCACTTTTCTCCAGATTTTTGTTTCCTAATTTTCATTTAGATCTGATTATTGATTTTCAGATGCAGCGTGGTATTGTCTTTGTAGTAATGGAAGAAAAACTAATCCTTAACTAGATTTTCAGACTTGAATATTGAACCCAGTACAGGAAATTACTATCCTACTGTCTACTTCAATGAATTTTGGGTGCTTAGAGACAAACTCATACAGATCAATGAGACTGTAACAGAGTTGCCGTTACACCTAGAGGTGGGTCCCATAAGCATGACCAAATGGCAACTGTTCTTGCAGATTGATCAATCATTTCAGATTCATCGTAATTATGGAAGCATGATTGAAGGCGAGGCTGATGAACTTAAGGTATGGTCTCTCTTTCCTCAGTTTGTGGTATGCTTGATCTATCATTTTAGGATGACAAGTGAGGTGAAAAAGGTTTTTTGTGTGTGACTCTAAAGGTTTATCATGCTCTGATTTTACATGACTTCTACTTGTTATAAAAAGTACAAATCCCTGTTTACCAATGAAATAAAGGATTTTGTTTAAGGGGATTTCAAAAAATAAAATAAAAAAATAAATAAAAGAGAAGAGAGTGCTTGATACATGTTTCTAAGACATGAAATTTGAAATGGGATTTTCAAAGTTCCAAGGAAGATTTTCAAATTTGTGAAGAGGAATATTAAGATTTGAAGTTAGTCAGTTCTCCTTGGACCGACTTATTGATTAGTTTTGTTTACAGAGAGTATTTTTGGAAGGAAATCCCTACCTTCTTGCAGTTACCATGGTTGTCTCATTGTTGCACTCTGTCTTCGACTTCTTGGCGTTCAAGAATGGTAAGGACAAGGATTTATGCATTTTCTGAATCTATTAGTTGGTGAAATTTTATTTTATTTTATTTTTTTTTTTTTTTTGTAAAAGTCTGTTAATTGTTTTCAGATATTCAGTTTTGGAATAAGAATAAATCCATGGAGGGACTATCAGCAAAATCTGTTGTTGTGAACTTTGTTTGCCAGCTGATTGTGTTCCTGTACTTGCTTGATAATGACACTTCCTGGATGATACTTGCCAGTTCTGGTATTGGTTGCTGTATTGAGTTCTGGAAAATAGGCAAAGCAATGCATATTGAGGTATGGAACTAGATTTATAGGTGATGCCCTTAAGAACTAGATTTTTTCTTTTCCCCTTAAGAGTTCATCCTTGTGGATATCAGGACTTTCTATTGAGGTCGATCATTCAGAATGATTATATTAATGCTTAACTGATTATATTGCCAAAAAATAACAGCATGACATGATTTTACTTACGTTGCTGTCATACATGTAGATATTTTAGTAATTAATATGAATTCCTTTACCCTCTAAAAATAGAGAAGTAAATAACTTTCAACACAAAGCACGAGTGAGGGTTGGGGGGCTTTCTAATGCTGAGCCGCATATCAATCTGATTCTTCTTATGCCATTTTCTAGCTTGACAGATCTGGTAAGATACCTAAATTGAGGTTCAGAGATCGGGAGTCCTATGCCAAAAACAAGACGAAGGAATATGATGATCTTGCTATGAAGTATTTATCTTATGTTCTCTTTCTGCTTGTTGCTTGCTTCTCAATATACTCTTTAATGTATGAACGACACAAGAGCTGGTATTCTTGGATTCTGTCTTCCCTTACAAGCTGCGTGTACATGTTTGGTAAGTACTGCTTATATCTAGTTAATCTTTTCCCATTTTTTGTGCCTCCTGCTCATTCTTTTCATTTTTGTCCTTTTTACCTTTTGTTTTAATGGGGAAAGCCCGAGTTAATGACTAGCCTGTTATTCAATTCTAAGAATGGTATTAAGTGGAAATTATAACCTATTGCTTGGATTGCTGGAAATGTTTTGCCAATATATATCAGCTCAGGGAAATTAATTAACGCTCATGTGTATGTGGAAACAGAAATCTTTTCTTCCTTGTTCATGAAGATAACATTTTCATTTTAACATCCTTACAAATGTTATATAATCATTGTCCTTGAAAATTTTTAACATAATTGGCCTTCTCAACGTTTAATGGAGCTTGTGTTATTTGATGCATAGCATAGCACTATATGATTTTTGTACTCCACAGTTTACAATCCCTTACCCCTCACAGTTCAGAAAAGGGGATTGCTGCTGCTTCCTGAGTTTTGGGCTTCACCTATGTTGCAAGGGTCCTCTACCATATTCTGAAGGATCTTTTCTGTCCCGATTCTTAATAATTTAATTTTACTACTTTCTCATGAATTTCATTCTTACCTGTGTGCACCTTTCGCTTGAACTTGTTTTTTCTGAAATAATAATTGCATTTACTGTTAAGCTTTATCTCTTTTTATTTGATAAGATAAAATATTAGTTGAGTCTTGATACTACCAAATAATTATTCTGGTCTTACCATGAAAAATCGTGTCAATGAAAGTATTTCTGTTCTATGCAGGGTTTATAATGATGTGTCCGCAGTTGTTCATCAACTATAAGTTGCAATCAGTTGCCCATTTACCTTGGAGGCAGATGACTTACAAGTTTTTGAACACAATTATCGATGATCTATTTGCATTTGTGATAAAAATGCCAATGCTACATCGTCTTTCTGTCTTCCGTGATGGTGAGTTATTTTAGATCCTTCCTCTATATCTGATGATACTTGTCTTGCCTTTTGTCAAACTTTGACATACCAAGTGCAACCTGATGAAGTTGTGCTAGGATATTGACTGCTTTCCCCCTCTATAGATAGAATGATCTGGCATTATAAAATATAACATGTTACTAATAGAATATTATAAAATGTGCGGGGATAAATGTTTTTGTGAAAAAAAAATGGTATAAAAGTATCATACGGAGTTGCATTAATTTTAAGGACATACCATTTCAAAAGTTTTTCCTTTATTTTCTGAAAGCCATGTTTGACATTGTGAAATAGCAAATAGGTTGACTTGGACATTTGGAATCAATCTTACCTATTTCTTGAACAATTTCTCAGTATAGTTTCTTTGTGTAATATGTTTATGCCACTAAATGTTTTCACACCTGAAAATGTGAGGTGAATACTTCTAAGTACTTAAAATGTAGCGGGTTTGAGTATTTCACATGAATCACCATGACAAAGCGAGCCAACCATGTGGCTCTTCTCCTATCTATCGATTGTAGGCATGAATAAGGCACCGTCTCCCATATGCTTTTGATGCTTGTCGTTGTTCTAGTTCTTGTGTTGAAGTGCCCACAAGGAATGTCTTTTACTAATACTACCCCTAGTGTCTTTTGACTAAAGATATACCTTATTAATTTTTGTTTCCACTGTAAGCCAAAACTTTTAATTGACTTTGCTTGGTTAGTTGACTGTATCTAATTTGTCTTGCAGATGTCATATTTCTAATATACCTGTACCAGAGATGGATGTATCCAGTGGACAAGAAACGGGTTAATGAATTTGGTTTTGGTGGGGAGGAAGAAGATGAGAGCTCAAGCAACACAGCTGTGACGGCACAGACTGAAGAGGAGAAGAAAACTAACTAAACCTACTTTTAGATTTTTTTTTTTTTTTTTTTTTAATGCATGGTATTTTACTGCATCAAAAACTTTTGACTGTAAAGCTCTTAGAAAAGAATAATTTTGCCTTTAAATTAGGATAGTGAGTTTACACATGACAAATGCGCAATTGTTTGCTTTCCTTCTCACATAATTTATGTGCCGCGTTGGATACTTTTTCTTCTCATAATTATCATTATTTTTTTCTATTGTATGAGCCTTGAAGGGTTCATTTTATTTATTATTTTTTTTATTATTATTATTATTTTGTGGCCCTGAAAAGGGATATTATTATATTAGATATAATTGCAATAACTGTACAAGAGTTACCAACCGTAACCTTGAATCTGTGTAACAGCACGGCCAAAAAATGCCCAAATGATGATTCTACGTGACATTTCCAAGCCTAGATCTATCCATGAGCAAAGAATAAATTAACAAACAACATTTATACAAAATACTCCTAGCTGCGATCGAAGCTGGTGGGGCATTTTGGTGCTGGATAATAACAAACAATTCTGCCATCGCTTTCATATTGATGCTGGAATAATAACAAACAATTCTGCATCGCCAAATATCCTGCACAACTTGACAAAAGATGTACTTCCATTTATCTCCCAACTTTCGACCAGAATTTGTCATGAAGTTGGAGTGTACCCAGGTTGCGGTATTATTAGAATACCACTCATTTTCCCTCAGTGTGAGGGGAATAAGAAGATTACAAATTTCCCTTGGAAGAATGCAGTCCCATACCACATGCATTATGGTTTCCTCCTCTTCCCCACAAATATCACAAGTAGCATCCTCGAGAATTTGCCACAGTAACAAGGGGACTCTAATATAAAATTAAGAATTGAATTCAGTTAGCAAAACATCCAAATTATCATCCAATAGTTAAAAGAAATGTGAAAAAGGAATTGATTGATAATAATAATAATTTTCTAAGTATGGGACGTTCATCCCGTGCACCAGGGATTGCACAGTCAAGAACGTGGTGAAGTATGAGGGATTACCAAGGAGCATAGGAAGACTCCCACTTCACGGGGCAACTTTTGACAGTTGTTCAAGATGTTTGGGATGCAACTCTACTTCTCTACAAGTTTTCACCCTCAAATTGATTGACAAACTGAACGGGTGAACTCCTTGCAAGAGTGTTATCCTCGGCAATTTGTGAGTGCCAACCAACAAGATTGGGTTAAGCTCTTAGACATAGCCCAATTCTCTTATAATTTATAGTAGAGCTGGGCAACAACCCTTGACCCCGCACGCATTGGTGACACTATCCCATGATGGAAAAAGTCCTAGAGCATTCAAGATGGCAAAGTCTTGGGAAGAACAAGCCGATCTAGCTCAATCATGCCTAGAGAAAGCTCAAAAGCACATGAAAAAGTGGGCGGACGAGAAGAGAAGACCAAAGGAGTACACCATCATGGGAGACTTGGTCTTTGTGAAGCTCTTACCTCATCAATTCAAAACATTTTTAAGCCTACACAAAGACTTAGTCCGAAGGTACGAAGGCCCTTTTCCAATTATTGCTAAGGTAGGGAATAGGGATGATATCATACAAGCTTGACCAACCTAACTCTTTGAAGATTCATCGAGTCTTCCACGTGAGTAATGCTCACAGCAAAGGAAGTATGCAAACAGGGCATTCCATGCAAAACTCATTACTTGATCACATGGAAGGGACTACCCGAGTCAGAAGCAACATGGGAACCTAAAGAAGATTTGCAGCAATTCCAGGACAAACTCGAGGCATACAAGGTGGTGAGGACGTCACCGAATTAGGTGGGTAAGAAGTCACGACCATTTCTAGAATCCTCTAGAGAAGTGTAGATATGCATAGAGGTTCCTTGTACATTCTAGAATAATAGTATAGACATATACTTGTATATTCTAGAGTAGGTGGAGTATTTTGGAGAATTACTCTTAACCAATAGATCAAGATGATCACCACCATCTATTGAGGAGATGGGAGTAGTTAGAGAGTAGAGACCCTCATTTGTAACCAACCAAGTTTCCAAACATTCAAAGAGTTCCAATCTTTATCCAAGAATTCTCGTCTTCACTACTTTCTTTCTTAGCCAAGCACTTAGCACACACAACACTTGTACGTGATTGAGGCTAACTTAGCTACTGAAAGGAATAAAAAGGAGATAAAGCTTGTTAAATCCCGTCACATTAGAGAGAGAATTTTTCCATTTACCGTGCATCTAATAAAAAGATGTATAGTCCAAATTAAATTCAGCTTTTTCTAACTGTCGAGCATTCGTATGTTAGTTCACATTTATCAAATTCATAGTGCATTCTTCCCTTCACTCTTTGCACTTCTCCACAAAATATTGATAATCTCATATGCTCTCCATCCATCCATCAAGAAATTTAAATCCTCGTAATAATACAAGGATATAAGATCACAGAACAACACCTGATCTAAGGGTGAGAGAGAGAGGCGATACTGCACAAATGACTTTTCATGCAGATAGATCAGTATTCCTATAAATATGCAGGTTATTTCGGAGCAAAGTTAACCAGATTTACATAATGGCAAATAAAAATAGGTTAAAATGACACGGGTAACAGCCAAAGATCCAGTTACCACAAAATGTTACCACGCTACTTAGAGCATGGAAAATCCAAAAATCTGCTTATACGCAATATCTGAACTTTTCAAAGTTAGCAACTAATACAGATGTTCCAATCACTGCCCTCAAACTTTTATTTCATTGCTTAGGTGTGTATTTAGACATCAGACTGTTAAGTTCATCAGATAGTTCATTTTCTAGGGCAACCTCTTCCTCCCACTGCCTGCGTTTTAAGGCCGCCTTCCGTTCTTCATTAACTTTCATCAATTTCTCCCTCTCAGCAACAAATTCCTCCATTTCCTTGTCTTGGCACTTGATGAACTCCAGAATTTCCTCAGCCCTAAATTTTGCCAGAGATAAAAGAAAAGGACAAGAATAAAGGAAAAAATCAAATTAAGCTGAGATTGCACTTATATTCGTGAAAAGAACAGCAAAGCATGAATTTTGTGCTGCTGGTAACTAGGAAATTGTCAAAATTGCATAACTATTAGTTGCATATCCAAAAGTTTTTGAGGAAAAAGTAGGCCAAGCAATTGGAAAAAGAAAAGAATAAGAGAGATTGTTTCAGTGTCATACAACAAAAACCATACCACTAAAGAAATAATTCTACCAGGTAGGAAAAGCAAATTACCTGTGTCCAGGATCCTCAACAGAAGAATGATTCGTCTGAGACTGAACTACCTTTTCCCGCTGCTCCTGCTGGATCTTCTCAAAATCGTCCTCCTTTTCATTCCTAGCATTATATATCATCATGAGCTGCTCTTTAAAAAAATGCTCTTGATGATCCATCTGAGGAAAAAAAGGTATATCATTGGGAATTGAAACCCAGGAGCATGGAAAAAAAATATTTTCCGGAATGAACAATCAGAAGGTGGTCAGCCACCATTATGAACTGTCTGCTATAAATATGAAGCTGCAAATAGATATGAAACATCTGATCATTTGTCAATATCAAGCTAATCTAAACCATTGGTATATAAAATAGCCATGCCATCTTTATCCACAACTGCTATATAACACAAAGGTACTTTACATATGGTAAATACCCGGAAAGAGTTCCAACACAACTGAGGTATTCCTGACAATACATACCTAGCTCAACTCTTTGTGGGACTAATTTACATTTAATATTATCATTCTTTGGACTTTAGCATCAATATTTACCCCTGAAACAAATGGTGATAAGCTCCACACACCCACCCCCCCCCCCCCTATTCTTGTAAGATGGATAGATTGAAAGATTTTGTAAGTTAACTTTTCCTTTATGGTGAACTTTACTTTAATTTCAGTTAAATCAGAAAAGAAAGTAAGGCCTTCGTTTAAGAGCTTGAAATCCCAGCACTTGTTCCCATTAGATTCCATGGATTCTGAAAACCATGTTCCATTACAAGTAATGTAGAAGACCATATTCCATTACAAGTAATGGAAAAGGTGAGGTGAAATCAACATATATTTGTTCTATAGCACAACTTAGAGCCATATAGACTTCATTTAAATTTTTTTTTATATATATATATATATATATATATATATTTGTAACTACCATTACAAGTCAAATATAGAAAGCAGGGCAGCAGCAATACGGCCACATTAACATGCAGCATAAGCCAAAATTGAAATTACATATGAACAGAATATCAAATATTTATTTTTGATAGATTATCAATTATACTCCTATCTTTACATTTTAGCATAAGATCATGCAAGAATTACAGCAAAACTTCAAACACGATTTTAATCAAGCCTAAACAACTAGTGTTCTAGAAAAGGAAGACTTAATAAAGCAGGAATATCTTTCCCATTTAATGGAGACTATTTGTGATCATGCTCACCATACAAACAAACAATAATATGATCATGTTCAAGAATTTTGGTATTTCAAATGTAAACAAACTACCATAATATCAGAGTTAATGACAAAGTGGCCAAAACAAGTCATATATGACAGTAGATATAATGCATTATTATGTGGAAAAATACACTTTTTCATTCTTTTATCACTTAAAAATTTAATTTAATAGGTGAGACATGCCACTTTCAAGGGAACAAATAAATCCAGCTTACAAATTGGAATTATGCTCTAATGAATAACTGAGTGCTGCACTTGTCCACAACCATTAGAATGCTTTGTGAACAAGTGTATAGGAAATATCAAAGAAAATGATATGCATACTATTGTGTTTGCATATTCATCCAGTATCATTGCCTACTGCCTGCTTGCCTATAAGAAAACTTCAGTATGCAAGATACCAACCATCCCAGTAATTCCACATTATGCGCATTACTGACATAACAGAAATAGGTATCAGAGGCACACATTCAGGTGGCATGCAAAAAACCAAAACAAAGGGGAGCAAATATTAAACAGTAGGGTCTTGAGAAGAAATTTGGCAATAATTTTTGGACATTACAGAGTAAACAACAGCTAATGGAGAATGAAAGTAAGTTGCCAGTTGGAATGGGAAAGCATATCAGTTAAAATTCACAAAACAATAAACCAAAACCAGTTTTAGAAAATTTCTGGAATTGCAGAAATACCAGCTAAAGCACATTTAGTCTTTCTGAACAAACTTTCAATTTCAATACAATAGTGACAAGCTAAGAAAACCATCTGACAACCAAGAAAATAAAAGATTTGAAGACATCAACAGAGAAAAGATAAACAATGGGTAGAGATTCATCAATATCAGCTTAAAGGTAACCCACGAAGAAACATAAGAAACAACCATAAACAGTTAAAGAATTTATTCCACCCCTGCTTGAGTAAGGATAGATCAATAAATAATGGCCCACAAAGAAATTAACTCAGAACTTTTGTATGACAAAACATGGAAGATACAAGTATGGGGCTAAATTTAGAGATTATTAATTAATGTCAAGTTACCCAGAATAAACTATGTAAAGAATACTTCATACCTCTTCTTTGTTCAGTTCATGATGCTTTTTTGTTCTAATCCTTACCACCTGGGATTCTTCTGACATCTTTCTCAGCTTTTCACTCAAAATTCCATAAGACTCTTCAACTGCTTTTGAGTGCCTCTGTTCTTTGGCAACTCTGTTCTTAAACCATATCAGCTGTTGATTATCCTCGCTCATCTGCTTCAATTGCTTCACAACCATCTCTAAGTAGGACCTAATTTCAAATTTCAGTTTCGATTTCCCTAGTCAATTGAAGACAAGTCAGATACTAATATGACTCAGAAGAAAGAATACAGTAATTATGTTTTGCATTCCAAGATTCTAATCATGAAAAAGTGAACCTACCTTGGGAATGCTGATTGAAGTAATCCAGATCCCGCTTTTCAGCCATATAACCATACAGCTGACGCTTGCCACCTGGATAAAATGTTATTCGGTTGTGCTGCCAAGCATTTCTATCTCTTCCATGATCCTCAAAATGCTTGCTGAGGCGCTCAGCTTCTAAGTAACCTACTGCTGACGCTTCGAAAATCAGCACACTCATCCCTCGGTGCCCTTGTGGTCCATAAGAATGCCGAGCTTTAGCAGCTGCATATTCACTGAAGTATTCAAGCAGCTCTTGGTTGCCCATGCCTATCCACTGCACAGAGCATTTTAAATGTTTAATGTTATTTCCACTTGGTAGCAAATTATAACACTTGTGCAAAGTAAATACAGCAGTGTAATAGTACCTTATCATTCTCATCAATTTCATGTTGTGTGTTCATCACCACAACCATTGGTGGCCAAACAATATCTTTCTCTTTCATTTCATTCAACCCTTCCCAAATTCCAAATGCTTCACCAGCTGAAATGGCTGAAGTGCCCCTTCTCTGGAGCTCTTCCTCCAAAAGTAGTGCAAGCTCTCGATGAAGCTTCACCCTATTTGAACCTTTTGTCTTTGCATGTGTAATGAGAGGCTGCAAGCCTCGGTACCAATCTATGGCACCAGGACCACCTTTACATGCAGGACAATGCCACTGCCTTTCAGTATCATTAATTTGTTCAACACTTAAACTGTCCATGCACGTGAAAAGTTCCTTGAACCAACGATTCTTCTTCCTAGTCTCATGGCTCTTTTCACTAGAGTCAGAGTCAAAATCATCACTGGCAATATCATCATCATAATCAAAGTCATCATCAATATCTGAATCAAAATCATCACGATCACCATCATCATCATCATCATCGTGAGTTTTAGCACTTTCTGCAGGAAAATTTTCAGGATATTTTTCTCTTTGATTTCCTACAGCAACCTTCTCTGAGCGTCTGTTCCAGCTCTACTCGTCCCACTCCAAACCTGCTTCAAAGGTGGAGCAAAACTAGGCAATGTAGTTGAATTGTTAACTTCTGCAGTCTGATTAAAAGCTTGGGGTTTAGCATTACCCCTACCAGCTGACCTCCTTGCATCTGCGGGTAGAGTGGGCCACGGATTGCCATTACCCCTCCCTGACCCACTGTTGTTTCGCATGCCCAACTTTTGGACAACATCCGGATGAGTCCATGCTTTAGGAGTGTTTTTTTGTCCAACCCATTGCTTGCCGGCATTTCCTCCTGCCCTACCCTTGGACTTCCTGACATAGACCTCCCAGCCTTCTTCCTGAGAAGCGTCGAGGTCGAGAACAGCAACACCATGACTCACACGGTCAATGCCAGGGCTTGAAGTTTCAGACACATTTTTACCCTTCTGTGATGCATTGGAAGACTTGCCACCCCCTTTCGACGAACTCATCTCTGCTCCGGATCATTTTGGAGAGAGGGGGAAAAAATAAATAAATAAAAGGGGGTCAAAATGCACAATACAGTAAAATAGTAAACTTCCGGCGTTGATAAACTCCGAGAAACAAAAGACCAGACAGAAAGATCACACTCGTCTAATAAAGAGAAAATTACATTTTGACAATCACGTTGGCAAAAGAAAATTCCAATTCAAAACTAAGACGATTGATTAGGATGATCAGCTAATAAGCAACAGAAAGAAAAATCGAGGGCAGAAACTACACATCAAAGAAAAGAACAGAACTCAGAAAGGGCAAACACAAAAGATTTTTAGCAGTAATAGTAGTATTAAACATTTCTTCAAATTCAAAAGCAAAACGGTTCGACGTATCAATGTGTATTTTGTAGCGAACCAAGTAGACTTCCGATCACATATACAGACGAAGCAGTACTTCAAAGAGAAACAATGGAGAAGAATATACATGCACTGGGACAAATGGCTAAAATACATTCAATTCATCCACGAACGACACAAACAAAGCTAGAAAAGATTTTTGATAAAGAAAACACATTCCAAGGGTTTCTGAAAATCAAATCATGACATAAAATTGAAGCAAAAAATTAAAAGAAAACTGTGGTACCAGAAGAAAAATGTGACTACGCGGGGAAATGGAAGAGACGAGCGGAGACGACCACCGGCGAACGCAGAGCAGGAGTTGGAAGAGAGAGGAGAGAGAGGAGAGGAGAGAGAGGAGAGTAGTGAAGAGTGTGAGGGGGAAGTTTAGCGTGAAACTTGAGGGGAAAAGACTGAGACAAGGGTCGGTCAAAAAGCTGGCGTTTAACTAATGGTAAAAAGATGAAGAATATTTACTGTATGCTACGGACTCCAAAACTGTTTTCCTATTTAGTTATGGACTTTATTTGACGTTACATACTTTCTTTCTTTTTTTTTTTTTTTTTTTTTTTAACGGAGGGGGAACCCCCCCCCCAGTGCGCTGAGTCGCTCCGGGTAAACCCGGCAAAAAGTGGGCATAGCCTGCAAACCACGCCAGCCAGGTAAACTACACTAGGTAAACCTTAGTAAACCTTGTGTAACAGGCTCGACCAAGGAAAGCGTTGGTAGGATTCGAACCAGGGACCTTCAGGCCCAGGCAACCCCACCGCACCAACCCCCCCCCCTACCTGGGGCGTAGACCCCTGGTTGGTTCAAACTTAATATTGATGCTGGTTTCAACTCAATATGGGCGCTGGGTAACGTTACATACTTTCTTTTTTTTTGTAACCGGAAACCACGCCAATAAACTACTCTAGATAAGCGCGCTGGTAAAGCCCGCCAAGAAAGGCACTTGAGAAACCAGACCTTGGTCCCAGGTAAACTACCGGGCGAAACGTTACATACTTTCTTGTTGGGCTCGGAGGTGTACATCGTCCAAATTTTGGAAAACTTGTCATTTTAAGCTTGAACTTTTTATCCAAAAAAAAAAAAAAAAAAAAAAAACTTGAACTACATTTTATATATATATATATATAAAAAAATATATATATTTAGATTCAACAAATTTGCATAACCGAGGAGCTGCACATTGCATAAATGGGAGGCAATGACTCCAGGTTGGTTCAAACTTAATATTGATGCTTGGTTTCAGTCAATATGGGAGTGGGTATGGTTTTACACTACGGGATGATAAGGGTGTGATTATACGCTCGGGAGCTGGTCCTCTTCACGGTTGTATCTCGGCTGCATATGCTGAACTCGCAGTCATGCACCACAGTTTTTTACGGATTCGTGATTTCCGGAACTCTCCCATTGTTATTGCATCAGACTGCCAAAGACTAGGTTTCTCGGTTTTCTTGTTTGGAGCAGGATCTGTCCACCATCGGGGGAATTGTTGATTCAGTTAAACAAGAATTTAGAAGGGCTAATCGTATTTAAGTTATTTATAACCATAGGTCAACTAATGGAGCAAGCACATGCGCTGGCTCGGATTTGAATGAAGTTATTAAATTCAACTCTTTGGATGTATTCATCTCATCCTCATGTTTTGGATATTCTCCAATCCGATTGGATTGCGAGTTAATGAATGAATGGTTTTCCTTTAAAAAAAAACAAATTTGCATATTTAATGGATATTCATCAAATTATTATCATTATTCTTTTTCTCTAAAATGAAGAATTTAATTAATTTTAGAATGAGATGTGTTATTCATGATATATTTATTTTTTTATTCTTAAAATAGATGTGCATTAAAATTATTTGTGCAATCGTATTAAAATAAAATTTTATTATAAAATTATATAAAATTAACAAGATGAAAAAGTAAAAGAGAGAAATGTAGAGAGAATAAAGACAATATTATTATATTTCTTACAAATAATTTTTCTTTGTGTGTTTTTACAAACGGAAGCAAGTCCTCTATTTATACGAGTCTTTTCGCAAAATAGTGTTGTTTTTAAAATTTTTTTCAAAATATTTACTTTTTTGCCAAAGTAAACTCTTTTTTTTTTTTTTTTTCTTTTTAAATTTACATATAAATTTTAATTTTCTAATAATGATAATTTTTAAATAATTTTTAAAATTTATAATTTTCATAATATAGATTATATTTATTATATTTGTATTATATTTAATAAGGTGATGTAAAAACCAATTGAAATTTTATGTAAGTATTATAATAAATAATTATTAAAATAATATTTTATGCATTTTTATAAGGTAAATCTTAGTTGATTGGTTTATGTTCTTCAAACAATTTTTAGTTTAAGATTTTTGTTTATATTCTTCAAGTAAGTAATTTAATAAATTTATATTATATATTTACATAAAAGATTTTTTATTCAAATAAATAAAAAATTTCTAAAATTATTCTCATATATATAAATGTACTACAAATAAGAAGGAAATTTAATAAAAAAAATATTATGTATATATAAAATTATATTCTTCAATTATTGGTTATAATTATATTATACATATATGAGAACAGTTTTAGTAAATTTTTTATTTATTTGAATAAAATATTTTTTATGTAAATATATAATATAAATTTATTAAATTTTTTACTTGAAGAACATAAACAAGTCAAATTATAATTTTAATAATTAATAATTAATATAATCTATATTATGAAAATTAAAAAATTAAAAAAATTATTTATAAATTACCATTATTAGAAAATTAAAATTTATAAGTAAATTTTTTTAAAAAAAAAAAAAAAGGTCTACTTTGCCACTAGTTTGGGAAGTAGGTAAAAAATTAACCATATTTTGGAAATAATTTTATAAAGAACCTCATTTTGAACAAAGACTCCTATTTATAGGAGTGAAAAAGTGAAGAGATAAATTTTAAGGGTGACACTTGTCACCTAAAATTAAATGCATAAGACACTTACCACCTTAGAAAAAAGATCATTGTCCCGGGAGGGAAGACCGAAAGGGGGGGGGGAGGGCTAGGGGGCCCCAAGGTCCCCGGTCAAAACCTACCACCACGCCTTCTTTTTCAACAAGGATTTATTTGTTTTAATTTAGTTTGTTTATTTTGTTGGGTTTTGTTTATTTTTTTCGTTATGCCTAAGGGTTTACCCAGACGGACTTACCCAGAACCGGCCCCCAGCTCCCCCAAAAAAAAAAAAAAAAAAAAATAGATAAGCATCATGTGACATGTTACTTTTCATTGATTACGTAATTATCTCAAAATTTAAAGGATAATGAAGATTATTCTTTGGGCATCCACTAATTCCATAAATGTTAGAGATTCATATCAAATTCTTTATTTTTCTCTCTATATATCATTATTTTTATTCTCTTATTATTTTTATTATTATTTTATGCTCGTGGCATTTATCTCTTCACTTTTATAAATAGAGATCCTTAATCATTTGTGTGATGAGTCTTGAAATAAAATTCTCATTTTTCTCTATATATGACTAATTATATATATGTTAGTACACTTATAAAAATATAAAATAAATAAAAAACTATATGCAAGTACAAAGTTAAACTTGCGATGTTTCTCAAGGACAAAAAGGCTTTATCGACTCACAAACACCTTAGAGTTGGCATATTTGGATATTGAACATTACACATATATATATATATCAATTTTGGATGATGTTATAGTGCAATTTACCAAAAGATTGCATCACATGCAATCATAGACAAAACTAATGAATGAAAGGCATATGCTTTTAAGCAACTTACAATACCAAGTTAATAAGTTAGAGGGAGATGTGGCATATCACTTGCACCCCAATAATATTTTTTTTTTTTTTTTTTTTTTGCTAAGGGCACGTGGTATTCTAGATGAGTCTCAAACTATAGGAGGACACATTTAAGCCAATCAACATCCAAATTAATCCTCGTTCAAGTTGGGTTGCTCTCTTGCAAAAGGAAGCTCTACCCCATCAAATTTTAAACAACCGTATACATGAGTCGAAGTTTGAATCATTGATCTCATCTAAGCCAAAAGAGTTTTTTATCATCTCACCTGCACCTTTAGGTTGACACTCCAATAAATTTGATGACAAGTTATCAAGTTAAAAGGTTACCAACAAATTTTGACCACTTAAAATAATAATATAATATTATACTTTGCATAAATCCTTTTAGTATTTGGATGTCCATGTAACTTCTCATAATTCAAGTCTTTTGATGTTCTAAATTCCTACTATATTACATTTATGTCTTGTAATTCCCTATTAATGGAGAATAATGTATATATATATATATATATATATATCTTATATAAAAAATTACAATTTTCTAATAATTTATTAACTTTTGTTTGTTCTTATTGTCTTTTTTTTTTTCCTATTTTTTACATTGTCCTTTATCTTCTTGTTTTTTTTTCAAATTTTTTTGATTTGTATTAAATTTTTTCTATCTCATTTTATACTTAATGACTTTTATTTTTTTTTTCTTAAATTCTTAGTATTGGGGGTTTGACTTTTACTCGCTTCTTCTTTATTTATCTCAATTTCTATAAATTTTTTTATAAAAAAATATTTTATCTAACAAAAAATTCAAAGAACTTAATTTTTTTTTCTCTATTTTCTTATTTGGCTAAATAGATATAAGGTGAAAGATGAAAAGAGTAACTAAATTTAAAACTCATATAGTTTTACTAGTATTTATTCTATCTTTTTTATTACTTATAATTAATTATGATGATCTTTTTTTTTTAAAAAAAAAAAAAAAAAAAAAGAAAATAAAAACTTCAATATCATACATTTTTTACTCGGAACGGAATAATAGCCTAGTATATGTATAGGTTACATATATCATCCATATATAATAAGAAGATAGATAGGTGTATTTTTTTAAAAATGGTGTATATAAATATGACGAAAGGAAAAAGAAAGGAATATATATATATATATATATATATATATATTTTATTGTAGTTTAAAATTCAAATACAGGTAGAGGAAGGAAGGAAGAGAAGAAAACAACTATAAAATAACAAATCAGTAGTAGATGTATATTTTAATATTATTAGAGAATATAAACCATTTATATAAACATATAATTTAGATAAATAAATTCAAATTTAAATATCAAAATAAAAAACAAAATAATATAACTATTGAAACTATGATAAATACATTTTGTACTATAATTATACGGATATGATAGCAAGTATATATCTTTAACTATGTAATTATCATGAAAGTAATATGTTCAATATAGATTTTCATAAACTAAAGATAATTCCTAACATTGATATTACTTCTAAATGACTATTCAAAAAATTGAAGTATAACAATTCTAGAATACAAAAAACTTACTTGAAGATATTCGAAAATAAATTCTTTAAAACAAACGAACTGAATCGAGTCTAGTACTAGTACTATCCCCTTAAGATAGATTTTGTCCCTCTTCTCGGTGCTTAAAGTTTTTACGGACATCTGCCTCCTAGGGTAAAACGATTTCCTCTTATTGATGAAGCACATCAACAACAAGTTTACGAACTAGTTTATTTAGAGTACTTAAAATAAAGTTTGAAAACTTAAAAACAAAATGCATACATTGTATTTGTTTGTAAAACCTTTTTTGAAATGATATCCTAAGACACAATGAAAGTCTACTATTTATAGACTCATAGGGAATCATTCACTAAGAACATATCCCTTAGGACAACAAGTCATCAATATATTTTATTATTATATTTCATGAAAGGATAGCTGCATCTTAATGGTTGCAGCTCAAATTGGAATTCCTAGCTATTCACAAAGTTGCAACTCAAAATTGCAATTCACGCCTATTTATATCCAACAATCACCACATGAATAACAACTTCTTTTAAACAGTATGATTAAAAAATAAAACACAATTTTCAGTACTCTTATGAAAGCAACCGCATCGAAATAGGTAGCTTTTGGCTTTGAACCTTTTCTAGTATATTATAATCGGATATACACACTGACTAGTGGACGTGATGCCTTGAACTATTCAATTTTAAAAGTATATCAAGACAACTATAAACACATAGTTACTTTCTAATAAACTTGGTTCTCACAATTTTGTCCATTTTGGCCTTGGACACCGCCTGGTTTCATGAGTGCTTAGATAACTTAGCCTACGAGTTATCTTTGAACCGGCCACATTCTCACTCACATATGTAATTCCTATCTAGAGTATCTTATTATACTCTTTTGACTCATTCAAAATGTAGGAATTATTAAAAGCATAACTCATCCTTAGTCATAACTTAAGTCACTCTACTCACCTTAGGAATTGATAGGAAGTAAATTCCTTTGTGACTTTAGAACTTCATCATCATTTCGTTGTCTCATTGAACCTAGATCTTGGGATCTCGAAGTCAACTAGGTTGGGTTTCCATTATGATGTATTTTTTAATATAAGCTTTAGACTCATTCCCCTCAATGATTAAATACTTGATCTCTAGGCAATCCTTTAGCGGATTCGCAATATTTTTTTTTTTGAGCTCACATAATAAATAGAAATAATTCCGTTAGAAATTAATTGCCTAATATTATTGTGTCTTCGACATATATGTTGAGACTTTCCATTATATATAGCATTTTCAGCTCTACCTATAGTTGATTTGCTATCACAATGTATATATACAACTGGTACAAGTTTTTTCCATTTTGGAATGTCCTCTAGAAATTTTTGAAGCCATTCTGCTTCTTCTCCAACTTTATCTAAAGCAATAAACTCTGCTTCTATAGTTGATCTTGCTATGCAAGTTTGTTTTGAAGATTTCCAAGAAATTGCACCATTTCCTAATGTAAAAACATATCCACTTGTAGACTTAGAATCTTTTGAATCATATATCCAGTTTCAATCACTATACATTTCTAAGACTGCAGGAAATTTAGAATAGTGCAAAACATAATATTGAGTATATCTCAAATATCTCAATATTTTAATTATAGCATCCCAATGTATCTTTCTTGGGTTGTTGTAAATCGACTTAGTTTGTTAACCGCACATGCTATATCAGTACAATTCATAATGTACATTAAACTTCCTATTATTATAGAGTATTCTAACCGTGCTACACCTTCACCATTATTTTTGTTTACATCTATAGGTGTTTTGGCAAAGTTAGTGTCACCTTTATTAAACTTTTGTAATACTTTCCCAATATAATGAGATTGTGACAAAGCATAACCATAAGATAATTTTAGAATTTTAATTCCTAAAATTACATCCGCAATTTCCATGTCTTTTATGTCAAATTTACTTGCTAATAACCTTTTAGTAGATTTTATAATATCTATATCACTTCTAGTTATTAACATATCATCAACATAAAGACATACAATGACAAATCTCTCTTCAGTGCCTTTTACATACACACATTTATCACATTCATTTATTTTAAATCCACTTGACATCATAACATTGTCAAATCTTTCATGTCATTGTTTAAGTGCTTGTTTCAAACCATATAAAGATTTCACTAACTTGCACACCTTTTTCTCTTGTCCAGGCACAACAAACCTTCAAGGTTGTTCCATATAAATTTCTTCTTCTAAAATTCCATCTAGAAAGGCTATCTCTACAACCATTTGATGAATTTCAAAATCATAAATAGATGCTATAGCTATTAATAACTTGATAGATGTCATTCCCGTGACTGGTGAATATACATCAAAATAATCAATTCCTTCTTTTTGCTTATAGCCTTTAGCTACCAACTTTGCTTTATATTTATCTATTGTTCCATCTGCTTTCATCTTTTTCTTGAAGATCCACTTACAACTTAATGGTTTAAAACCGGAAGGTAAGTCCACAATTTCCCATGTATGATTTTGTAAGATAGACTCTATCTCACTATTTATAGCCTCTTTCCAATAAGGTGCCTCAGGCCTATCTCACTATTTATAGCCTCTTTTAATGTACGATTTTTCCTTTCTGCTATATCATTTTGTTGAGGTGTATAAGGAGCAGTGGTTTGATGAATTATTCCACTTTGAGAACATATATCTTTAAAAGGTGATTCATACTCACCCCCTCTACCACTTCTCAAAGTTTTGATCTTCTTACCAAGTTGAGTTTCAACTTCATTCTTATAGTTTATAAAGACATTTATAGCTTCATCTTTACTTCTAAGAAGATAGACATAACAATATCTTGTGCAATCATCAATAAAGGTAATAAAATATTTCTTTCCACCTCTTGTCCCTGTAGATTTTAAATCACACACATCAGTATGTATTAATTGTAGAGGAGTAGTACATCTTTCAACTAGAGAGAAAGATGTTCTAGTAAGTTTTGCTTCTACACAAATCGGACACTTATGATTTTTTATCAACTTCACATTTTGGCAATAATTCCATATTCATTAATCTTTTCATTGTGCCAAAATTAATATGTCCCAATCTACTATGCCAAACAATATTAGATGACTCAAGCAAATAAATAACAAATTTATTTTTATTAGAAATATAAGGTACAATAGCCATGATATTTAACTTGAACAAACCATTGCTCCAGTATCCCTTACCAATGTACAAGCCATTTTTAGTAAGTACAAATTTATCACTCTCAAAGACTAATTTAAAACCTTTGTTACTTAACAAAGAACTAGAAACTAGATTTTTACGAACCTCTAGACCATGCAATACTTCCTTGAGAGTAAGAGTCTTTCCTGATGTCAATTTCAAAACCACATTCCCATGACCTTCCACTTTAGCAATTGAAGAATTCGCCATAAAAAGTTGTTCCTATTTATCAACCTTTTTATATGTGGAAAACATGTTACGGTCTACACAGATATAAAGTGTTGCACCTGTGTCAATCAATAATTCCTTGGAGTTACTTCCAATCATGTTGACCTCTGAAATTACTGCTGATAAATTCATTTCATTGAAGCCATTAGACAACCTATCAATTTCTGTCATATTTGTTTGGTTCTTTTGGTTAGTATCTTTTTTCTTGCGACAATATTTTGCTCGATGCCCCATTTTATCACAATTAAAGCATCTACCTTTGAATCTCTTTGAACCTTTTTGTTTGTAATCACCCGAATAATTTCTTTTCTTATTTGGATGGTTGCCTAGTTCAATTACATTTGCTTTAACTTGTACAGATTGAGACAAGCCTTTGTTTTCTGATACACGATTGTCTTCTTCTATCCTCAATCGTAAAATGAGGTCTTCAAGACTCATTTCCTTTTTCTTGTGCTTCAGATAGCTCTTGAATTCTTTCCAAGATGGTGGTAGTTTTCCAACTATATCAGCAACTTGAAAAGATTCACTAAGAGACATTCCTTCTTCATGAATCTCATGCAATATAATTTGCAATTCTTGAATTTGACGAGAAATCTTTTTATCATCAACCATTTTGTAGTCCAAGAATTTTCCAACCACAAATTTTTTTGTTCCAACATCTTCTGTTTTGTACTTTTTATCAAGAGATTCCCACAGTTGCTTTGTTGTTTCTTTTTTACTATAAACAGAATAAAAAGTATCATCCAAGCTATTGAGAATATAATTCTTATAAAGAAAGTTAGAATTATTCCATGCCTCCTTTGTAGTTTTAGCTTGGGTATTTGTTTGATCTTCAACAGTAGGAGGATCTTCTCGAAGATATCTAACCAAATTCAATGTTGTTAAGTAAAACAACATCTTTTGTTACCAAGTCTTGAAGTTGTTTCCAGTAAAATTTTCTGGCTTTTCTCCATGAATCAATGAAGAGGATAAGGCAACATTTCCTCTTCCAATTACGAATCCAACATTTGATCTAACAGTATTTGTATTTGGAGTAGTCATGATTTTTAAACAACTAAACAAAATAAAATAGTCTTAATAATTTACTAAAATAAATAAAATTAAATTTAAATTCTAGATATATATATATATATATATATATATATATATAAACTCTCTTAAGAATGTTAGAAACTGTGTATATAAAACTCACGCAACTATAAAATAACAAATCAGTAGTACATATATATTTATATATTCAATATTATTAGAGAATATAAACCATTTATCATAAACATATAATTGCAGATAAATGAAATTCAAATTTAAATTATCAAAATATATAAAGTGATAACACAAATGAATATAACTATTTAAACTTTGATATTAATACTAATTTTCTATAATTATATCAAGTATATATATATTTTTTTAAGTATATCTAAGTATATCTTTAACTATGTAATTATCATAAAGGTAATATGTTCAAAATAGATTTTCATAAACTAAACATAATTCCTAATGTTGATATTACTTCTAAATAAATATTCAAACAATTGTAGTATAACAATTCCAGAATACAAAAAACTTACTTGAAGATATTCAAAAATAAATTCTTTGAAACAAACGAACTGAATCGAGTCTAGTACTAAGTAATATCCCCTTAAGACAAATTTTGTCCCTCTTCTTGGTGCTTAAAGTTTTTACGGACGTCTGCCTCCTAGAGTAAAATAATTTCCTTTTATTGATGAAGCAACAACAAGTCTACAAACTAGTTTATTTAAAGTACTAAAAATAAAGTTTGAAAATTTAAAAACAAAATGGAGACACTGTATTTGTTTGCAAAACCTTTTTTGAATTGATATCCTAAGACACAATGAAAGTTTACTATTTATAGACTCATAGGGAATCATTCACTAAGAACATATCCGTTAGGACAACAAGTTATCAATATATTTTATTATTATATTTCATGAAAGGATAGCTGCATATGAATGGTTGCAGCTTAAATTGGAATTACCAGCTATTCACAAAAGTTGCAGCTTAAAATTGGAATTCACCCCTATTCATATCCAAAATATTTTATATATGAAATATACAAGAATAAGAAGAATGCTCTATTTATTCTTTAGTTCGAGCATTATTTTTTATTTTATTATGGTAGTTTTATAACACGTTATCAACACGACCGATGTAATATATTATTTGAAGTTGGACTCAAGAATGAATAGGTACGTTATTTCTTCTTATGTCGATTCTTATTAAGCTTGAATTTGTGACTTTTGAAATTATTAGATGAAATTATTTGGCATGGACATTAGATTAGAGATTCAATAGTCATGATGAGTCTAGTAAACACCATTGTGCAAAATAATCAATTATCATGACTATCTAAGCTATAATCTTTCTTTTTCTTCATCTTCATATATTCATTAAAATTTTAAAATGGAATATTTTACCGTGAATAATTCACTCATTTGATCGAAAAAAAAAAAAAAAAAAAAATCTAGATGTGTTTTTGAAACAAAAAGATGATTGAAGACACATCAAATTACGATTTTAACCAACATGAATAAAATTATGTCATCTTAGAGAGGAAAAAAACTACTTTAAAAAAAAAAATTTTAAAAAAATCAAGAAACTTGACCAACATTTCTACTACATTTCTTAAAGTAAATGTCATTATAATTCGTGATCCCAAAAGATATTGTGTTTATGCTCATGATGATAGTCGTAAATATAGACATATACATATGATCATGATATATTTAGTTATTGTAATTGTAATTATCTAAATAAAGTATCAAATATCAATAACCACCATAAATGGAAGGAAAGAATAATGACTATTAAATATATATTCTTTTACTTTAATTTTTAAATATGTTAATCTTTTATTATTATTTAACATGTTAATATAATATATATTTATGTTAATGTATTTATAAATGTGCCTTACCCGTGGTATATTTTATTTTACCACCCCGGAGTGGAATAACGAAAGAGGAAAGAAAAATAAGTTTCTTCTTTTAAAGACAAGACAAAGAAAAATATCAAAATTTTTTTTTTTTTTTTTTAAATTATGTTATCATTGAGCCAAGAAAGATCATTGCTCTCATACCTAAAGTACAATCAAATATTTAATTGAATATCTTTATCAAGTATAATATTAATATTAATATAATTCTTTTGGATAACATGAAAAGAACAAATTATAATATTATCTTATATGTTTTATTTATCTTTTATTATTTATTATGTATTCAATATAATATATTTTTATTTTATTATAATTACTATACATATATTAAATATGCCAAGAAATAGTGATGGAACTGCTATTTTTTGGCATTATACAAAACAGACACTAGTTTTTACTTTTTAATTGTAGTAATCCATTAAACATGTTGTAGATTTGTTTAGTTAAGATTAACGTCTCAACACATCTGAAAGATATGTGGTTTATCACCACACAAAGAATCTCTCATAATAATTTATGAGGATAGCATTGCATGTATGACTCGGTTACAAGAATGATGTATCAAACAAAATCATACAAAATATATTTCACCTAAATTCTTCGTCATGCATGATCTTCAAAAGAATAGTGATATTGATATTCAATATATCTATTGAAGTAATAATTTGGCATACTAGTTTGCATAGACATTACCAACTTCAATATTTGAAGGTTAGTCCGTAATATTGGAATGCATCGATACAAATATTGTACAAGGAACGGTATACTATTTTTTCTTCACTATGATTTGTTTCCTACTTAGTTTTTCTTTAATAAGGTAATTTTAATGTGACATATTCTTTGTATAATGGACATCCAAAGGGAGAGTTTTATAAATTTCACTATATTTATATGTCCATCTAAACTCATGACTTTTGAGCTTCTATAACCTCCATGTAACCTTAACATGATTAGTTTTAGTAACTCCTTATTCATGAAAAATAAATATAGACATATATTATATATATATATATATATATATATATATATATAATGAAAATAATGAAGAGATATATATTATATATATATAGAGAGATATATTTTATTATCTTATATATATAAAAGATTGTAAATTTCTAATGACATATAATTTGTAATTTTGTTGAAATCTTTGGACTTTGTTATCTTTTTTTTTTTTTAAATCATCATGATGACATTATTATAATTTGCTTAATCTTCTTTGATCTTTTTGTCTCATTCTATGTTTAATGACTTTTGAGTTTGTTTTTCTCAACTTTTTATTTTTTATTTTTAAATAACTTTTAATTTTCTTTTTATAATATTAATTTTTTAATGCTTATTTTATATTTAATGACTTTTTTCTTTTTCATTTCTTTAACTTCTTAATGTTTTTTTTTTTTTTTTTTTACTTTTCACTTCCTCTTTATTTTTTATATCTATCTTATAGATTATAAGTTTTCTAATTGCATGATTTTGTAATTTTTTTCAAGTATTTAGATTTTATTGTCTTTTTTTTTCATATCTTTGTCTTCTTATATTTATATTTTTTTTATAGCATTTTAATTGTAATTTATGTTACTTTTGTTTGGTTTTTTTTAATTCATTAAATTTTATTTTAGTTTTTAACTTTTTCATCTTAATGAATTGTCGATATTCTACTTTATTTTTTAAAATTTAAATTTTTATATTAAATTAATTGTCTTTTTTTTGTTGTCTTTTTTCCCCCGATTTATTAACTTTTGATCTTTTCCATATTTTATCCTTTTTATATTTAACATTCAATTTTCTTTACATATTTCACAATTGTTTTAAAGTTTAATTTTTTAGTTTTCTTTAAATTATTATTATAATTTTTTTATAGAACTTTATTTATTTAAAGTAATAATCTTATTTTTAATATTTTTTTATTATTTTTTATTTTTTATTTTTTTCTTTGAGTTTACAAGTTTCTAAATTTTTTATATTTCTTTTTATACTTTTTTATATTTATTTGATTGAATTCATCACTATTTATATATATATATATATATTAATGTTATACTATAAAATAATAGTATATAAAAGATTATTAAATTTTAAATTTTTTTTAATATGTTTAATGGGTAAAATATAAACTAATAATGAGTAATTTGAATAATTGTGTACCATTATTATTACTTTAAAATACTATGTTATAATTAAATTATAATTTTTTATCGTATATATATTTAATAAATAGATAAATACAATTATATATAAATGATAAAATTTATCAATTTATATACGTACTTTTAATATTTAAAAATTTTAAATCAATAATTTATCACAAGTGACAAATAAAAAATTAGAAAATTTCACACCTAGGTGTAGAATGTTCTAACTAGTATGTATATAAAGGTTACACATATAATACCCCTTTAAATATAAGGTTATTTTGTGTGTATTAACACTACATAAAATATGATGCAAGTGTTATACTCTTTTGATTCCTCTAGTTATAGTCTTATATTTATAGTGTCATTATACTAGTAGTACAACAAAGAATCATCATCATTTTCATTTTCATTTTAGTTTTTTTACCTCATATACTGGAATCTTAACAAACTTAGAAATTATACCTACCATCTCCGAACAATGTACTATTATTGCATTGAATCCTCATTGAATGGGTAACCCCCTTGCGCAGCTTTTTAACAACATCCTGCTTGTTCTTCGAACGAAACTTTAAAAACCCTAACATATCATATACATATATATACATTCATATATACTATACATATTATGTAGACTGTATTAAGGTTAGTTTGTGCATCAAAGGATCGAGAAAGACCAATCAATGATGTGTGTGTGTGTGTGCTTTTTTTTCTTTTTCATTCTGGCAATTATTTCTTTGGACATTTATGTGTATATATATTTCACGGAGGAGATAATTTTACCAAAGACATTTAGGAAAAGCCACGAATATCAAGTTCCACCAAATCAGGAATTTTCATATGAGTCCAGATTCAAGTTAGATCATAAGATTAGCTAAGAGGAATTCCCATCGGATTAGCTACTGTAGCGAATAACAGTCAAAACAATAATGTAGAGGAATAAAAGGGTAGTGAGTAACTCCGCGATGATGGCTCTGTAAAATGACCATTTAGTGAATTTTTCCGGGTCAGTAAGTGGTGCCAGTAGAGGATCTTTGGCACCACCCCGGCAATCTCAAGAAGAAGAAGAAGAGAAGAAGAAAGGAAAATGAAATGATATTTTTACCCTTTTATATATAATTATTCTTAAAAAAATGTTAGACTAACAGTTGACATCAATAAATTTATCGGAATGATGAAAATTGTCAAAATTATAAAGATAAATGATGAAATCATAAAAATTATATAACTTAAAGAATAAAATTTGTCAATTTGTCTTTTTATAATTACTATACAATATATTTATTTATTATATATCATAGTTATCAAATTACTTATATTCATTTTTACTTTTTTTTTATAAGTGAAATTTCATCAAAATAAAATATTACATAAATAAATGACTAAAGTCATTCATGATAATATAACAAAACACCAACCTAAAATTAGATGGAATGAACATACGCAACCTAAAAAATTTAGTTCATGTGTTTATACTCTATTTTTTAATGATTTGTTTTCATTTCTTTTTTCTTTTCTTTTTTTAATTTTTCTTTTTTTCTTTTTTTTTTCCTGTAATAATTGAACTTAGAGTTTTTATTTTAAAAAGCCTACATATCCCATAAGAGAATTAAGTCAAACGTAGTTCACATTTGTATTTTAACCTCATCCATCAAATGAGTAACATGCAATTTTAGCTCGTGCGTCAATGAAGGTTATCATATCAATATTTGGACAGTTTAGACTTGTATCAAAGAGCATTCACATCATCTGCAAACAGTTTACGTTCGTGCCAATGAGCTTTCATTGACGTGTAAATAGTTTATACTCGTGTTAAGGAGGTTTCATCAACATATAAATAGTTTATACTCATATTAATGATTCTACTTTCAACATTTGAACAGTTTATGCTCATGTCAAAAAATCTACTTTCAATATGTAAACAATTTATACTCGTGTTAAGGAGCCTTCTTTCTATATGCAAATAGTTTATCCTTGTGTCAAGGAGGATCCTTCACATCATCATTATCATGTAATCGGTTTATAGTCGTGTCAATGAGTTTTCATTGACATATAGACAGTTTATACTTGTGTCAAGGAATGTCACATTATTATTATCATACGGATAATTTATACTTGTGTCAAAGAAGTTTTATCGATGTGTAGACAATTCATGCTTGAGCCAAAGAGCTTTTATCGATGTAGATAGTTTTTGCGAGTGTCAAGGAGTCTTCTTTCCTCATGTCAAGGAGCTTTTTTTTATATGTGGATAGTTTATGCTTTTGCCAAACAATAATTGTAACATCTTTTTGTGTAATGATGAATGAACACTTCGTAGAAGTAATTTTATTTAAATATTTTATATTTTTTTATCAAGGAATAACATGTAGTTTAATCTTGTGTATCCAATAAAAAATTGATGGTTTGAATTCAGGCATCATCAATGTCTGAAACTAACTCTTCATCTTCAAATTCTGAAGAAATATTGCCTCCATCGTGGTATTCTTACTATTCAACATGAATTTCAAGTTTTTGATTAGTTATGATACTTACCTCCATATCTCGTCCATGTATAGCCAATTCTTTAGATGTGTTTAGTTGAATTCCTTCAATGCATTCCTTGGATGCACATCTCAATTGTTGATTTATGACATAATTGATCTCTAAAATTTAGATTCAAACTTCTTCATCAATTAATATAATTGACAACATGGTTCATCTTGCCATTGTTTTGTATGATTCAACTTGAACATACTTACGATTTTTCGAGTTTTGTAGACATGACTTAAGAACTCAACTTCAAGTTTGTTCCAACTATTGATCGATCTAGGGAGCAAGTCAATATACCAACCAAATGTAATCCCTTTGAGGGAGCAAATGAACTATTTGATTAGAAGATCTTCTTTTATACCAATGTTATTGCATATTTCGACAAAGTAATTAACTCTTTCATCAAACTGCTGCAACTTATTATTAAAATTTATTGGTAACATACTAACCAATAATACTACATTTCTTATTAACTTGTTAACTTGGTATTTGATATGATAAATTATTTAAATATATGTTTCTTTCATCAATTGGTTTGATATATGATTGCATGTGATGCAATCTTTTTGTAAATTACACTAGAAACATCATCCATCAGTTTTTACATATAGCTGTTAAAGGCATGGCCCCAAGCATAAATTGCATGTAGAAATGGAAAAGATCACATAAAATCTGCAGCAACTGACCAAAAAAATTATATATATAAAAGCAAGAAATTCAGGCTTTTTCATGCGTTATAGACGGATGAAAGGATTAAAAATAAAGAAACTCCGATGTGGAGATTATTATTATTATTATTATTAAATGGATAAAAGCTGCTGCTCAGTGTTGATGATTATTATAGGTTTAATTTGTGTTATTGGTACAAATGCGGAGTTTACATCGTTATATGCATTTGGGGATTCATTGACAGATCCTGGAAACAACAATTACCTTAGCACTTTGGCCAAAGCTAATTACGTCCCTTACGGTATAGATTTCCTTCAAGGACGTCCTTCTGGAAGATTCTCTAATGGAAAAACCTGCATTGACTACCTTGGTACCACCTAATCAATTAATTAATTTCTCTCTTTTTTTCATACCTATATCTATATATATATACATATAGTAGAGTTTTTGTTTTCATTCCTCAATCCTCAGGAGAGTTCATTGGTCTTCCTCTTCTTCCGCCATACACGAGCCCATCAGCCACCGGAATTAACCTTCTTAAAGGTGTCAATTATGCTTCAGCCGCCGGAGGTATTCTTGAAGAGACTGGAAATAATCTCGTAAGATTTTTGCTTTTTTTTTTTGGGTAAATTATTTAATTATTCAACTCCTGTAGTAGTAGTAGTAGTGTTATAATGTTATAAAGTTTGGGTAATTGAAAAAAAAAAAAAAAAAAGTGAATATTATTAATTTTCAGGGAGAACGATTCAGCTTTAGTGAACAAATAGAGAACTTTGTGGAAACAGTTAATGAAATGAAAAGTATTTTGAAAGAAGAAGAGTTGAAAGAGCATTTGGCGAAGGCTTTAGTGATAATAACCATTGGAAGCAATGACTATATCAACAATTATTTGCAGCCAACATTTTACAGAACAAGTTTTTTTTACAATCCCAAGGATTTCGCCGATCTACTTATTGCCCGCTATACTACGCAAGTACGGGTAAGAAAATACCAATACCTTTCTCTCTCATCATTTCTGGATAGATAGAATGGGAAATGAAATTAATATTGGTTTTATATATATATATATATTATATATATATATAATAGGGTCTGGAGAGTTATGGATTGAAGAAGTTTGTGCTAGGCGGAATTGGACCACTTGGGTGCATACCGAATCAGCTGGCTACTGGTTCAGGTTCGGGAAAATGTGTTGGGGTTGTGAATGATATGGTTGGAATGTTTAATGAAAGGCTCCTACAACTCGTTGATCAGCTCAACTCAGAGCAGCATCAAGGAGGAGGGGCTGCTCCTATCTTTGTTTTTGGCAACACTTTTGGTGGTTTTATGGATATAATTCACAATGCATCTGTTTATGGTACGTAAGACTTTATTTATTTTTTTTTTTTTGTTTCTCAAATTATAATTTCTTTACTACTTATTATAGGTCTTGGAGTGACTGACAGAGGATGTTGTGGGATTGGGAGAAATCAAGGGCAGATAACTTGCTTACCATTTTCAGTACCATGCAGCGACAGGAATGAATATGTATTTTGGGATGCTTTCCACCCAACACAAAAAATACACAAAATTCTTGCTATAAGAGCTTATAATGGCTCAACTTCTGATTGTTATCCTTTCAATATACAACAATTGGCTCAAATCTAATACTACTTACTACTCACATCCATCTCTCTATCTATTCTTCTTTTTTTTTTTTCTCTCAATATTATTTTATGTGTTATCTTATTATATTATATATAAGATTACCAAAAAAAAATTATGATTCTATTGTAATTAAATATAAATTTTGAAATTATATATATACATGAAGGCAAATGAACCGGTATACTTATTTGATTTAAGTAAAGTAATGAATTCAAAGAAAAGAAACAATAATTAAAATTTGACCATAAATATTATTAGAGAACTGAAATTCATCCAAAATATATATATTTATAACCTCAATTTCAGGACCACCCCAATAAAGTCGTTAAAATCTTGCATGAAAACTCAATGCTTCAGGACCATTGTCGATCCCAATAAGTTTATTCTGGCAGATTCCATTTGTATAATCCAGTCTACTCAACTTTATAACCCATCCCGAATCCGAATACACTTTTTCCTCCCCGTTAGGATTTTCAGTCCCTACATACCTAATTTTTTTTTTTTTCCTTCAAGATCCTATCTGAACCCACACGCACGACTAATCCGGGATTCGGATGCCTGCCGCAGTTCAACTCTCAACTCTTACTCGAGGGTGAGGCTCGCAAGCACCTTTTAAGCTGACGCTAACCACCTCAGGGGTTCAAACCCTCGATCATCCGCCCCGAGAAGAAGCTTTAGGAATCCGTATACCAATTCCCCCAAACTGCTGGGTTAACGTTTACTTTTTATGTAATATGAATTAGTTTATTAGACTTTTTTAATTATACATTAAAATTAAAATTGAAAAATATTACTGTAAATTTGAATTTAATATGAATTAATTAATTGTACATAGAATAATTAGAGTATAATTTGGGGGAAAAAAATTATTTTTAATATAAAATAACTAAATTGAAGTAAATTTTGACTATGAGATTGGTAAGGGGCATTTTATTAAGATTATAGTTGAAAAGTTCATATATACTATTTATGGTTAAATATCTCATATTATATATATATATATATATATATATATTTTTTTTTTTTTAATAATCATCTAATTATACTTTAGGGTTTTTTAAAAAAGAAATTATAACTTTTAAAATTATTAGTAATATGGTGAGTTACACATTTATTATTACCTTATTAAATATGCTTCCATTTAAAAAAAAAAAAAAAAAAAAAAAAAAAAATCTCAAATTATTAGTAATATGGAAGTGTAAATAAGATCTCAAATCCCTAGGACAGGTGTAGGTTAGAGTTTTCTCCGATAGGAGTCCGACATAATTTGATTTTAGTTTAATTAAGTCAAAAAATGGTTATCGGATACGAAAAAAATACTAAAAAAAATCTTATAGATATATAGGTGTATGAGAGCCACCCCCCCCCCCCCACCCATTCGAATCTAGTTTAGTTACGCAACAAAAAAAAAAAAAAAAGAAAAAAAAAGAAGATCCCAAGCTATTATTGACCTAATCTCTAAAAACCGTGTGGATAAGAATTTATGAGAAAAATATGGGTGACTATACAAATTAAAAACTGACCAAAAAGTCAAAATAAAATTACTACAAATTGATCTCATTCCCAAAACAGCCCATTCGCCATAACTCCATATATATATATATATGGACTTGAGTTGTTGAATGGTTTTGTCAGGTGTTAGATTGACACTTTAATTTCAATTCCACATTTATGAAAATAATTTAAAAATACACATCCTTATGGTTAGATCAGCCATGTCCACCAACCACACCTAATTTGAATATTCTAACCCAAATCATTCATTCCTATTTAATTTTTAATATGTATATATCAAAAATTAAAATAATTTAGCAATTTAAATATAATTGTTTTTAGTCCATAACTGTATCCCATTCATGCATCATTATAGCTCAACAAGAACAACAACATTAATAACAACCCAACAACAGCCAACATTTATTGCGAGTTCTGTTGATGAATTAAAACAAAACAAAATAATATAAAAACAAAAGGGCCAAATTCATAAATATTTAGATTTTAGAGGACTTGTGAATAAACTGTTTGACTTGTGACATCAGTTGTGCAGATTCGGGAAGTTCTGGAAAAATATAGAAAGCATGAATCATGTTTGGGTACTCCAACAGCTGTACTTCTTTCCCTGATTTTTCAAGATATTCATAGTACCTCTTTTGCCAATCTTTAAGGGAATCAAACCCACCCACCACAATCAAGCTCGCCGGAAACTCCTTCTGCTTTATATCTACAGCTCTCGGACCACTTACGTTGATGGCTTCGTGGTCTCGGTTCATTCCCTCTTCCCCTCCCTCTCCCTCTCCCAGATATGCCTTCCATAGCCAATCTGTTCTTTCTATTGACACCAATGGATCGATTCCTGCTAATTCTATTTCTGATTTTGTTCTTTCTTCTCCTCCAAAAAATGGCTGGATTGCAATTACTCCCATCACCTTAATTATGTTTTTCAAGGCAGAATCAAATGAAAAAAAAAAAAAAAAAACCAATTGTCAGTATTGTCCATTTTTTGAAAGCAAACATTAATGAATAATATATATATATATATATAATATGAGGCCTTGCCTTGAGTTTTTTAAACTGGGACTCTCCTGCTCGCAGAGCGACATGGTGAGCCAAATTCGCACCGGCGCTGTCTCCGGCGAGAAAACATCGGGATACATCAGCATTTTCCGGTAAGATTCCCTTGTTATTTTCGCCATCAAGAAACTGAAGAGCATCATATCCATCTTCGTACTGAGCGGGATAACGGTACTCCGGCGAAAGCCTATAGTTAACAGAGACAACAATAGCCGGAGTTTTCCGAGCAAATCGACGACAAACGGCGTCATAAGATTTGATATCAGGACTCAGGAAAGCAAATCCTCCGCCATGAAAGAAAACAATTACGGGAAGAGGATTCTGGTGATCGACTGTGGGGCTGAAAAGGCGAAACCAGAGATTGCGATTGGGATCGATAGTAACGTCAATAGTTGAGACTCCTTTTACAGGTATTGGGTTTGGTGGGGTACTATAGTTTAAGAAGCTGAGAAGGCGGCGGTTGACGGTGCCATTTTTGCGCCTGGAGGCGTCGGTAAGAGTGTTGATTACCTTGATTACAAAGCGAGTCAAAAGAGGCAGAGAGGGTGATGGCGATGAAATTCCTTCGGCTACCTCCATGAACAGTGAGTGTGTGGGATGAGTAGGAGAGGACAAGAAGAAAAAGAAGAGAGAGTGAGAGATGTATTATTATTTATTATTCTAACTTCTGAGCAAATATATATTTATTATGATTATCAAAAAAAAAAATATATATATATATATATTTATTATAATAAAAGAAAGTGCGTTTCGAGAGTAGTCATGTCATGTACTATGGATGAATAGCCGCTCAAGTTAGGTTCCAAGTTAGTGTGTTTAAAGGGATTGATATTAACATTAGTAAAGGCGTTCTAGTAGTATGGAGTTTATAATTTTATTTATATATTTGAACTTTATCTATAAAGAGATAAGTGTGAAAGAGCTTTCAAGTAGAAAAGAGTAATTCTCTATCTGTAAGGTTTTAAATTTAAACATTGAGACATGTATATGAAAAACTTCTCTAAGTAGGAATCTAATAACAGCATTTACCAAAAAAAAGAAGACTTCTATTAGTTTTTTTTTTTTTTTTTGTCGTTGAGTGGTTAAATGAAAATTTTTCAAATTTAATCTAATTTGCATTTCATTCAACCTTTATTTCTTGAATTTGTGGAATGCTAGCTATCAGATTCAAAATCACCGTACAATAATTTGCAGCGGGGCTTGTTATATTCATTATAACCCCCTTTTGTGACCCATGAATTACTACCATTATTACCAATTGGAGAGATAACACAACTGATGAACCCAAAAAAATCATATAACTGAAATTTGTTTGTATATATGTACAAACAAGAAGTTAATTCCTAAAGACGTTAAAAATATATTCAAACCGTTCATAACAATCAATAAAAAATAATAATAAACTAGCAGAAAAATACAAAAAACAAGATTAACTTTGTTTTCAGACGAGGTTTCTACCCCTGCTGCATATACATTCTGGGTAGGGATTTTGGTAAAAGGATTCTTCGAGCCTGTTACGAGCTCGGCCTTTGATTCCAGAAGGTGCAGTTTCTCTTTTTCTCGGCCCCCCTTGCCTGAATAATTAAAATGCATTAGTTGGTATGCTGAGGTAGTGCTTAAGCAAATACAGAGCTGAGCCATAACTTTTGAAGGAGCATCATGTATCATGGGTAAATCACTCCGTCTAATTTCCAGCAAAATGGAGATAAGCTATAGTTTTTTATCTTTTTCACTCCCTACTTTCAATTTTAGCGTAGAAAGTGCAAAAAGATAGCTTGCTAATCCATGACTTCAAAAATCAAAATTTGGAATGACATGGGCTGTTAATTACATAATTTAAAGGATTTGTCCATATATGCATCCATGTTGGACAAGCAGATAAAATACCTGTTCTTATGCAAGTTTACTATGCGACTAGTCAGGGATGATACTTCCTCAATCTTTCCAGCTTCCAACATGTCAAATATTTCTACTAAACCTTTCCTGCATAAAATAGTCATAACATCATTAATAGCATTACTACTACCTGATGTTATAGTACAACTTGCAAGCAAGAACACAGCAACAAATGATGTTTAGAAGCTGCTGTTCTATTACCTATCCGGAGTGATTGTCTTCCTGTGACTAAAGAATCTCCGATGTCCTTCAACAGCCCTTGCCATGTTACCGGAATGTGATGACATGAAAACATCACTCTCTATTGAGATAATATAATCAAGTGCAGCAGTTTGAGAAGCATGACCAGAAAATGCTTCCAATTCTTCTTCACTTGCAAGCATTTCCTGCCATTATTTAGAACTCCCTCATCCATTAGTTACAAAGACTTCATAAAGCATTTTTACCTTAAACTGTATTTATTTTGTTGGAGCATTAGAAGCCCAACTAACCTTGAAAACTACATTAGGAAAGCGAGATGTAAGTTCCGAAAGGTGGGCCTTCCCACCATAGATCTCTCCTGCAGCAATATAAATCAATGTTGATGCAGGGTATCCAAGAGCATGAAGGAAAATTCCAACTTCCTTTGGTGTTAGAGGGCAGAAGCCACTGATTCTCTGCTCTGTTGAGTTAATACTTTTAATCTTCCAGTGATTTGTGTTTTCCCTATCAAAATATTAATGTCAAAGTTAGATGCTAGTGCATGGTAAGCAGTGAAGAAGATTGACAACTAGATTATTGAAGATTGACCATGACGAATGAAGTAACATATGGTATAGATAAAGTTCACTGATGATTGCAGCAATCAACCCTATATAGACAAGAGAAATAGAGAGAAAAATAATAATAAATAAAATAAAATAAAAAATTTGTCAACCAACTTTCATAAGATTACAAGATTAATCTTCCAAAAGGTACACAGGAAAAAATGCACCCTGATGCAACTACAGATTGACAAAATCATACTCAGATTTTGGATATAATTCATTTAAGTGACCAAAACATAAATCTATTTTCAAATTTAATGATGGATGCCGTATTTCCTAGGTTCTCTTTCTACCAAGCAGAAGTGCATATTTCTTTACTAACTCTCAACATTTCCATTTTCCTACCAGTAATTTATAAGTCCACTCATCTTTCTTTCTCCTCATAGCTCTCTATTCTATATTCTTTCCTACCTTTGCTACACATCACAATCTTTCTCATCTGTCTTCTTGTCTTGGTCCTAAAGTTGATTCCATTTTCTTTGTAGCAATTTTTATAAAGAAAACTCCACTTAAAATCAGTCACCAGCACCACTCTTTCACACTTTGAATTTTTCATGTCGATTATCATTCTTATCCATTAGGTTCTGCACCCTGTTTCTCTTCCTCCTTCCTATCATAAGGTTTATTGTGTTTTCTAGCCCTCTTAGAATTGAATGATCTTAGTTGTTTGTCCTTTAAAGAAAATATACTTTTGATTGTTTCTATTTCTTTTTCCTGACTACCATTTTTCATGTCTGTATCTAGCATTTATAAATTTCTTTTGTCACACTACACCAGGAACAAACAGCAACGAAGGAGAAGTATTGCTATAGATACTTAGGCAGCTAGGCCAGCCATGCCTTACTATCTTCCCCACTCATCACAGTTGGAAAAATCCATTTTCTTCCAAAGGATAAAAGTTACAAAAAAAAAAAAATGATAACTAAACAATCTTCCAAGGGAAAAAGTATTGAATGAGACGAGGGCATCACTAGAAAAGTTAGAATATAAGTTTGTTGATTTCATAGGTTGATTAGTATTCTTAGAGATAAAAATACCATAACAGAAAAGGAAATGAATGGAATATTAGTTTCTAGCTCTACAGGCACTTTGTGAATATTAATCTCTGTGCATGCATTTGCAGAAAGATTCAAAAATACTTTATAGTTCAGTATATTGATTTTCTATCATAGATTTCCTTTTGTCTTACAACAGAAATTTTCTAATTTCAGAGTAATAACTGGTTATTCCATTGATATCTACATTTTAGATAACAAACCAAAATTTTCAAGAACAATTTGCACCAGTGTTGAGCTATGTCTTGAACTTTGTGACAACAGAAGCTTATCAACGGATATTAGACTGTTGTATCTTCCTCTTAAACACAAACATATGTTTTCTTCTTCACTCATACTGCAACAGTATCGTGTTTATCGATTAACAAAAGATATATTTTTTGCCCTAACAATGCAAATTCTTTATGGAGATAAATTAGGCAGAGACTGGAAATATGTTGCTAGTCTTAGACCTTCAAATATCCAGCAATATGTCAAATTTAAAATTTTCTATGAATCAAATCAGGGTATATGCTTTGTCTAGGCTAATGTGAGTGTTTTTTTCCTTTTTTTCCTCTCTTCTAAGAATAACAGCTTAAAATTTTCACCTCATGACCCTGAGCTCCTCAGCTTCTGCATCAGTTAAACCATATGTGCAGCCTGTAAAAGCAAGCATGTCTTTTTCATATCTCAGATGTAGTGCAATGTATCTTCCTGCACGTGATCGCAACCGCTCCACTAGCTTCTGCACTGTCATTGTAAAGTGGGATCAGAACATAGTTTAAAGGAATCATGTAGGGGACCTCAACTAAATAAATAAAGATAAGAGACCCATATACATCACTTGTATTTGTACTAGTAGCTTCATCGCTAGGTGCTATAAATTTATAATTCATGCATGCTATTGTTATGTACTGAAAGAATGCATCAATCACCAATTAATAATGTTTACACATATACGAGAATGCCTTTGGATGACTTTTCTTGCATCATTGTGAATTTCTGACCATCATGGGGAAAACGCTTCTTAATCAGCATGCTGATCATGGAAAAGGATGGTGCTAACCTTTCCAAGGATTTCAATAGGAGGAGAGAAGCGTAGCGCATGATACAAAGCACGGCATCTCAATCTCTGGATATCAAGAGGCAGGTCATTGTTGGCAAGTCGAGAATCAGATTTTGCAACATGAATTACCTAAGCAAAAGTTCAATGCCTTGTCAAATTTCAGAGAATTGGCATTCAAATAAGAATATTATCTAAAGATATAGTCAGAATATTACTCCCAATTAGATACTTGGTCTGTTTTCCACTAAAATATTAAATTCCAGCCCATTCTCTTCATAGCCATCTTCTTGTTTTCATAACTATTCTAGCTTCAAAATTTATTTCAGCATATCCAAGAGGATTACAGATACAAAATCTAAGCCTCAAATCATCAAAACAATAGAATACGGGAGAAAGAGACGTAAGACTTAAGAAAGAAAAATAAGGGTGCATTTGTTCAAGCAATTTTTTTTTTTTTTTTTTTTTTTTTTGTAGGAAATTTTTATTTTCTTTTAAATTTGAACAGCTTTTTAACCTATTGAAAAAGTAAACTTTCAAGTGTGTTAATTAAAATTTTAATATTTAAGTATAGAAATTTAAATTTTAAATCTAATTCAGTTTCCTATTAAAATTTAAATACCTTTTTTTTAAAAAAAAAAAAATCTTTTACAAATGGACCCTGAATTCTTGTTGACAATTTGAACCAATGTTGTCCTTACTTTCTTTCCGAAATTCTCATAGCATTTTGGCTCCTCATCTCAATATCCTAGGATTCAAAAACTTTGTTAGGTATGCCTAGAAGGAGAAGCACCACATCAGCTGTTCAAGCAAAATTTCTTTTCGCAGGCATGCAAGTACTTTAATACATTTTCACACTGGCCTCTATTCTAACTTTAATCAAGATTATAATTCCTCTTTTAGGCCAGATTAGCTTTCATTTATCATTTGTTTTCTACTAATAATCATTGAATCCTCCTTTGTTTGAGAATAGAAATTAGTCCATGTGACAACTAGGTGCATCTTAGAGGTAAGCGCCTCAGGTAAACACCATAGAGTTCAAATTGTATTCCAAAGTCCACAAGACTAAAAAAAATGAAATTAGTTCATGTAATAACTATCAGGAACTACTCGTTCATTTTTATCCTAGTAGAAAGGGAATTCATGTTCAGAAATCTTTCATTATAAATGACTAAAATTGGCAATTTTATAGTGTTGATAATATCATTTATGATTGAATTAATGGAATTGTAAGGTGGACCTATTTGTGTTTTCTTCTTGTATTAGATTTAAATTGATCTCAGGAAGGGAGCTTGTCATGTCAAAGGAAACTTAGGTGGGTTCTGCCAACTATTTGTCTTTATCTTTTTCATCTTAGATTCTTAATTTTCTTCAGCTAGTAGAAAACTCACAATCTTCAACTTTTCAGCTATTTCTTAAGTGCTTTATTCTACTTTCATCCATTTGTTAAGTGTCACAAACTGATGCAGCAAATCAGTTTTATCATTATTATATATGTTATAGTTTTCTTATTTTAATTTTAATAGTATTAGAAATATGTGTGGGTCTTTTAAGATTATTTTTTTAGGGACTCTAACAAGATTTCCTAATTTGCTAAGGACTTGTCCTTTTATAAAGGAGTCTTCTTTCTTACTATTATAAATAGGCATTAAAGACTAGCACTAGTTGCCATTCTCTATTAATATTTTGTCAGTATGCCACAGGATTTATTCCCTGAATCTTCTATGTTCCATTAACAATCTACCTAATATAGCCCTAGTTGTTGGGTTCCATTGCCCTAAACTCTTTCTGCTATGTCACAAACTGTAGGAATTTATTGTAGCAATATCCCAAGCTACAGTCCCCTTTATGGTAAACAAAGAGACACGGAACATCATAATTAATCCCTACACTATGAAGGTTCACAAACTCCAATAACCATAATTATTATAGTTTATCTGCAGCATTTTAAAAGATATTAAACAAATGGAGCACCAAATGAGCAGAGAAAAGGTTGTTAGTATACCTGATGGTTCTTCCATAGTTCAGTCATCTCTAAATAGTAGCTCATGCCTGACCACGAAGTAAAGTGCTTCCTGGCTCGAGGAGCAGATTCCAATTCTTTAGGGAGTTCCTTCACAATTCTCACGTCTTCTTGTAGTGTTGTGATAAAATGGTTTTCATCAAATATATCAGAAAATGTGCTGCATATTATTAAAATAAAACATAAAAACAAACAAACAGTTCAATAAAATATGGATGTGCAAAAGCAAGGGGGAAAAAGTGACATATATGATACAAAAAAACATATTACGAAAAAGAGCAGGAAAAGAAAAACAAAATGTACAACTGAAGCAATCAAGAATATCAGATCACCTTGAATCTTGCCAAAACGATCGTCTGTCTAGGTGAGGAATTACCAAGGTTGCATTCATTATATATGCCACAGCAACCATATCAGCTATCTGTGACATAATTGAACAAAAGAAAATTAGGGCTAGATCCAATGATAATTAAGCAAAACACAGCCATGAATTCTCAAATAAATCATGTGATATGACAAGATTATGATTTATGGACCTGCAAAAATCAAATTACAAGCTCATATAGAAAATAAAAATGGAATATGACAATGTAACAACTTAACTCATTCACCAACACTCCAACAGGAAAAAAAAATGGAAAAATGAAAAAGAGAATAGAGACACAACAGATAATAGGAAAAAAAAATGTTATTTGTCAAACTGTTTCCTCTCTATAAAAAGAATACCAAATGTAAATTATAATTATCAACCAAAAGTAGCACATAAGTTCGGGAGGGAAAGGCAGAAGACCAAGAAAAACAACAATTTATTTTAACTCCTAAACAAAACTAACTTTCAAAAAATTATAGAGCAAAGAATTCCAAATGGAAAAGAAAAGGGAAAAATGCAAGCAACTTACACCAGCGCGCATTTGATTTAATCCCCCATTACTTCTTACAGTCATGTATCGAAACAATCCATGGGATGCTGGACAAACAAAATGAATTCCATAGAGCAAAATTATTCCAAAAGAGAATAAATAGTGTAAGATTCATTCTACTAATCCAAAATAATGGAAATATGGTACATGTGGATCCATTATTTCATATACATATATATATATATATATATACAGAATTTTGGAACCTTGAAAATGAAGTAAATCTATAGTCACTCCAAATTTGTGTTACAGTGAGGGTCATGGAAACGAAACAAGAGAAAATGAGATAATACCTTTGTATCTTGTCGTGGGCTTCACACATGAGTGCAGACCATGAGTGGAAGGGGCTTCCCAGAGGACACCATCATGCAACTACAGAAACAGATATCAATAGCTTTATTACATGAAAATAATTGCATCAATATTGCAGTTGGTTTTCTCTGATTTGCAAATGCCATCTTTATCGATGGAGGAACACGAGGAGATAGTAGCACAAGCACTATATGTAAAAATTAGTCACAGGACCAACACATGTTATTGCCAATAATACTTCACATTGTCCACAATCTCATTACATGGGTAATAAATATAAAGTTTTGTTGCAAAAGAGAAAATGAAAATGGAATTATTTGGAAGTTTCTCATAGGAACAAAGTATACAACTCAGATGATAACTAAAAGAAAACAAAGAGTAACAACTAAACCAGACTTCATCATCTCGTGGAATGTGGAGCAGAACAGGATCCAATAAGCTTAAAAGTTAGCAGCAAATATTCTGCAAAATGGGTTATCTAACTTCCATTCAAGTTCGACATGCCAAGAAGATGAGTCACTTCATGATAACACTCCGAAAACCTAATAAAGTATAATAGTTGCGCACCATTGTGCAACAAATCAAACCAATTTCTCAAAATCCAGAACTATATAATCAAGAATTCAAAATCCAGAAGAAAATCACATTCCCGGGATAGAAATTAACCAATATCAAAAACTTAAAAGAGTAAAGTTAACATATCCTTACAAAATCAAACAAAAATACAAGCACCCAGTTACATAAATCACCAAACTGAGATATTAATCCGTCAATAAAATTAGATGATAAAGAAAGAAAAAAAAAAAAAAAGAAAGAAGAACTAACCAAATCAGAACCATGAAGAACTTGTTTTAATTCAGAATTCTCCTTGGGGAATGAAGGAGGTTTCTTTTGTTCCTCTTCCAAGATAACATTGCTGTGGAAGATAAAAATGAATATTGAAAACGAAAATAGGCAGATTATATAAACAGTGAGCGACAAACGAGAAGGCCTTTTGATGGAAACGATCGAGGATTTGGAGAAAGAATTCGAGCTTCTATAGCTAACCATTCTTCAAAATCAGTTGCAGATCTCTGCTGCCTCTCTCCCTCATGATAGCTTCTGGTCGATATATTAATAAATACAGATTCTTTGCATTTTGATCCTTTTTATTCTGGTAATATTACATTGGTCCTCATGTTTATCATTAGAGAAAACTTAGAGTAAATTATTTGGGGATACTCCAACTTTTCAAAATTTCATCTTTTGAACATCCTTTTTTATTTCCAAGTTTTGCACACAAAATTAGGCAAATTTCATTCTTAAGATATATAATTTTTGTAATTTCATCCTCTTTAAAAATTTTTATATAATTTTATCTTTTATCTTTATAATTTTTGGCAAATTTTATTAGCAGTCAACTATATTTTTTTTATAATAATAGTTTTATTTGAAAGAGTAAAAATGTCTTTTTCTTTCTTCCTCTTCTAATCTAAAACTTAAGCATAATTACACCATTTTGATACTCTAAAATAGGTATAAAATTCCCAAATAAGAGTAGGAAGAGTGTATTGGATTACCTTGAAGCTGACCCCTAGTAATCTCGTTTTCAAATTCATATAAAAACCAACAAATTCATAGTCTAATAATGTCTTATTCATTCCGTCATGCGAAGTCAAAATTTTTCCTTATACAAATGCCATTATGGAAGAAGTAGTTGATTGAGTACATCATGGATAGATCGAAATCCAACTAAGAGATACTCCATTGGCTACAAAGATGAGGTAATGTTAAAACTTTTGAGATCCAATGAAAAAATTATGGTGACTCATGTAATAATAATCTTTTGAAATTCTTTTATCTTTTGAGGTGAGTGGTGGTGAAAGATACAAATTTTTTCCAATGATTTAATCCTAAGATGTGCAGTAGATCTATTGAAGTGACACCAAGATTGCTTAGGAGAATTGAGGAATGGAGGAAAATGTTCAAGCTACAAGAGATGAGCTAAGGAAATCTAAATAAAAATTGAAGAAAATGGAGTTGAGATTTCGTTAAAAAAAATAGAGATTTTACAATTATTATATTTGCTCCTTTGTTGTTTTATTAAGGATTATCAAATTTATGTACTATTTTTCATTGGTAATGGAATTATTATTTTGATCCCTTTTAGATGTTGTTCAATTTTAGTGCAAGTAAATGTCCAATAATGTAGTCAAAATAACTTTATTAAGAAGATTGACTCCACCAATGACAAAAAAATATATTCAAAATTCTTTACAACTCATTTCTTTTCTTTTCTTTTTTTCCTTTTTTTTTATGGTGTGGTGTCCGGGCACCCCCAGAACAACCCTGGCCGATCCGACCAGCATAATTGCTGATTTAGCAAACTAAGCCTTAGTAGTGTGTGTCGAACTCCCAACCTTAAGGTTGGGAGTGTGGAGGACCTCACCTCCGCCCGCACTTACTTGACCTTTACAACTCATTTCTAATGACACACAAAATGGATTTTTACTCATTTCTTAGTTCCTAGGTTGGGGCTTGCTAGCCATGCCTCCTCAAATTGTTCATAAGCTCTTGTTGCCAAGGACTTAAAACCAACAGAATATTGCACTTGTATGCTCATTGTTTTAGGAAAGAAAAAGTATTTTCATGTACCATCTAAATGTGTATGCTGACCTTGGTAGCCACTGGCCAATAAGACATTTCCTACCTAAGATTGAAGTTGAGATCTAACAATGATTTCTCACCCTAGTTATTCAAATTTGGAAATTCATCGTGTGGGTAGCCATGGAGGAGGAAGATGATAGAAATGCATGCTACACACTGTAAATATTCTTATTTAAAAATTCTAGGACATAATATGCGAATATTTTATGATAATTAGTCTAACCAGTCATGAAAAATTATTCATATATGAAGCACTTGAATCCATATTCTAGAGCCCATTTGTGGTCCTAGAGCATGATTTTAAAGATTTAAACATAGTTATTTGACGTTCACAGAAAATATTGAATTTATCCATTTTCCTATCTTTATTTCAAATTAAAAAAAAAAAAGAAAAAAAAAATGCACTTTGGCTATGTTTCATGCAAGTAGTAAACATTTGCTCATTCAAGGAATTTTTTTTTTTAAAGTTTAGTAATGTAGATAACACATATTGCAAAGTTATGAAAATACCAATACAAATTCATAACAATCCTTCACTTAGAAAAATAAATAAATGCACTTGCAATAGTACTAACAAACCTTCATTTCCGTGTAGATGAAACAACAAAGTCAACTACTTTTGTTGCAATGTTATCAAATATCGTATGGTCAAATCACTATTATTTTGTGAGTCATCAACAAGCTCATGATTTGCCCTAATGTGTTTTTTGGAAGCCCTAAACACAAATTTGTATAACATTAGCAAAGTATGAAATATATGAATTTCTTTGAGTGAATTAGTAACATTATAGGGTCAAAACATTTCCTCCTACCATATCAATAAAAAATATTGGTTGAATGAATGTTATGTCCCAAATTGACTAATTTAATCTATTATGTCCCATTTTTTATCCTCATTTTCTTATTCATTTTACATTATTTTAATTACATTCATCCCACTTTATTGAATGTTATTTCTTATGTATCTTCTATTACAAATATAGGCAAATTGGAAAAAATTTGATCATTAAATTATATAATTTTTGTGATTTCATCCCTAATTAAAATGACAATTTTTATCTTTCTGTTAATTTTTATCCTTAAATGTCTGTCTGATATTAAGCAAACTCCATTAATATTAGGAATTAAATGCTTTCGAAGGTAATCCAAAAACCAACCCCAACTATTATTAGACTCTTCATCAACTAATGCAAAAGCTAAGGGTAAAACACGATTATTTGCATCGGATCCACTAGCAATTAGAAGCTTTCCTTTGTAAGGGTCTCGTAGATGTGTGTCATCTACACTAATTACGCAGGACATATGCTTAAATGCTTCGATACATGGACCAAATGCCAAAAATACATAATCGAGAAATTTTGGACCACCAGTAGAATCATCGTGATACCTCCACTCAACTTTAGTACATGTTGTGCTTGATCGAATTGCATGTAAAAATTGTGGCAAAACTATAACGGAAGTAGGCCAATCACCAAATATTTCATCAATTGCAAACCTTCGACCTAACCATCATTTCTTATAAGTTGGTTGTGCCCCAAGAACATTATGAATATGTGCTCTTATGATAGAACATTTCACATCTGGATTCTCCCGAATCAAGTGAAGTACATATTTTCCAATCAATTTAGAACTTAAAGTTTGATTGTCATTCTCTCCAGTATACATAATACACGTATGATCTGGCCCAATTTTTGTTAGCTCTCATACTCCAAGTTTAGGTTTTGCTATAGCTCTCATCTTCCAAACACAACTTGTTTCTTCCCGAGCTTTACATCTACCTTCCCATTTTTTTGAGCCACTTTCAATAACATGAAATTCTCTTCTCATCTCAATACAATACAATCTTCCAGCAGTGATGACTTCACTTTTATCAACAAATTTCTTACCAAGAACAAGCTCGTTATTTTCAAGAGACCACATGTCCATATTCCATTTTTGTCCAGATTCTGTCACCACGTTTAGATTATCACTTAAAAGACTTGAGAAAAAGGAGTACCCTTCGGGTTCATGAGTACGATATGAAGCATGTTGACTAGAAGTATCGGGTTCCATTTGTTGAGGTACAATGGTTGAACATTCAATTCCTTCCCAATCGGAGTCGGATTCATCTCCGTCTACATCAGATGTAGGACCATAAGCATTTGTCTCTACATGTCGAATATCTCCTCTCAATCTTTCCTCATTCACCATTTCAGTAATTGAATCGGAATGAATATTATATGACATATTGAGATCAAATGTTTGCCCCAAAGTATAACTTGTTGATGACATACCTAATTGATAACATAGAGTTAAGTACAAAATTAAATATTATAAAATTTTAATACTATCACTTAATTAAACTATAATATAAATTAAACTATTTTTTACTAGCATAATAAATCATTAAATGAGCTTGCGTTTTTTATTTATAAAATTTTTTCTCTTCCTTGATCAAAACAATTAAATCATTTCCAGCGAAACAATAAATGCCAACTTTTTATTTTTCCAAAAGTAAATTTTAAACCGGTTATATTATTGGCATTCCACTTTTTTTTTTTTTTAATCTAAATTTAAAATACTGAACTTATATATATATATATATATATTTTTTTATAAGAATCAAACTATTGTTATTTATAAATATATATATATATATAGAAAATAATGGACAAAATTTATTTTCTGAATGGGATAATTTTTGAAGATTCCTTAAAATAAAAAAATAAAATAAACTAATAAATTTATTTTAAAAAGAAGAAAGGAAAATGGGAAAAGGAAATGAAAATAAAAGAGGGGAAAACCTGGAAGGCATGACAAGAGTACTGACAATTTATTTTTGATGAATTGTTAAACTATTTTCTACTAGCATAATAAATCATTAAATTGGCAATTTGAATCATTAAAAAAATAACACTTCTTAAATTATTATTATTATTATATATACACATTACGTGTGACATTATATATGCAAAATCAAGAATTGGAAAACTCAATAGCTCACTGAAAAAATTTTCTTCCATTGGATCCATAGTCGATTGCCCCTCCCTAGATACTGCAGGCCGAATGGGATTCTAATGGTTAATGAAATTTACATTTTTTTTTCCTAAAAAAAAAAAAAAAGAATTGGGATATTGGTCCCACTATGCACTCAAAATTAATTTTTGGATCATTTTCATTCATCCATGCGTCCATCCATCATCTTTTCCTCTTTATAAAAGGCCCTCCTCACCACCTTCTTTTCTTATCTCTCATTCCTCTTAATAATTTCCATAAATCTCTCCATAATTTCCATAACATTAATAATATTACCATTATTTCTTCTACACATTTTTTCCCATACTTTTCTTTTGGGTACTGAAATTACATTTAAAAAATTGGTTTGTACTAACAAAATTTTTTAATTATATTAAAAAAAAATAAAATAAAGTTTTAACCAAACTCAATTATTTAGATTCGATCAATTCCATTTTAGAAATAATATAATTCAATCTACTAGAAAAAATATATATATATATTCTAAAGAAAAACTATTCAAACATATAGCAACAAATTACTCTAAATAACTTAAAAATATTATAAAAATTGTATAATATGTGAATAACACACCTTTTTCAAGTTATCTTGTGTAGTGAGTCTCAATAATCTTCTAAACTTTGTGGACACATGCCTTTGCTGCATTCATATCACAAAAACACAAAAATTATCAACTAACTGTTCAAATAATTAGAAATAAAATACTAAAATTATATATAGAATTTACATATATATACAGAGTAAATTAATAAAATGTTAAAAATTACTTATTAGTAGAATAAGATAAACACAATCTTGATTCAAAATTTTTAAATATACTATTCAAGCAAATGGGAAAAAAATATAAGAAGAAGAAGAAGGAGACTATGAGAGAGAAGATGAAAAGAGAGAACAACTCTTTTGTTTTTGAAAGAGAAAAAATGAAAGTGAAGGAAAATTCAAACGTTGAAAAATGAAAGATAAAGAGGGTGTAATTATTTATTTTTTTTGGAGTAAATACTCATAGTGAAAGTAGGTGAAAGTTGATGGCTTCATATACTTATCAAAAAAAAAAATGGGATGGTTCACGGGTGTGGTTTGATTTGGTCTTTATTTTGTTTGTTTGTTTTTTTTTTATATATAAAAAAATTCAAAAATGAGTTGTCATTTCATATTTCATGTCATAATAATTTTTTTTTTTAATTCATCAAATAAAAAAAAATATTGTGTATTTGTATGTATATATATATTCTTCAATTAGTGGTTGTTATATTATATATAATAATAATTTTAATATTATTCAATAAAATATTTTTTATCTAAATATATAATATAAATATTATTAAATTATTTACTTGAAGAACTTAAATACAAGTCTTAAAAAAAAATTAATTGAAAGAGTTTAAAAAGTAAAAATATAAGAATCTTTTGTTATTCACATGTAGAGAGATTTTTAAAAAAATTATTAATGACTTGTTATTTTATGTCATATTAGACTATTTTTTTTTTTTTAATTCATCCAATAACATAATATTGTGTATATGTGTATATATATATATTCAATTATTTGTTGTTATATTATATATATATATATATATATATATATAGATAAAAATAATTATAGTAAATTTATTTATTTAAATAATTTTTTTATATAAATATATAATATAAATTTATTAAATTAATAAAAATATTAAATTACTTATTTCAAGAACATAAATATAAGTCTTAAATTAAAATTATAAAAATTTAAAAAAGTAAGAATCTTATGTTATTTACATGTTGAAGGTTTTATTTTTTTTTTTAATTATTATTGACTTGTCATTTCATGTCATATTGGATTTTTTAAAAAAATAAAGAATAATCCAATATATAAAAAAAAATTATTTAAATAAAATATTTTTTGTCAATATATAATATAAATTTATTAAATTACTTAATTCAAGAATATAAAAAAAATCTTAAATTAAAATTACTTGAATATATAAACATAAGTCCAAAAAAAAATTTATTTTACATTAATACATAAAATATTATTTTAATATTATAATATATTATAATTTCAATTGATTTTTACGTCACTTTGTTAAATATAATACAAGTATAATAATAATTAATATTTATGAAAATTATAAAAAATAAATTTATGAATTACTATTATTAAAAAATTATAAAATTAAAATTTATAAATAAATTTAAAAAGAAAAAAAAATAGAATTTAAATATTTTATTAAAAAATTTGAGAGTCTATTTTGGCAAAGTAGACTCTCAATTTTTTTTTAATAAAATATTGAGAATTTACTTTTGCCAAAAGAGATTTACTATATTTTGAGAATATTGTAAAAAAGTAACCATATTTTAAAAAAGGATCTCAAAAATTACCACATTTTGAGAATAAACCCAGAAAGTTCTACAAAATGCATTCGACGGTGATGAAATTGGAGATTGCTTGAGAGTTTAATTTTTACCCAAAATGTCCACAACTACATCTCACGCTTGGACTCTCTTCCCATTCTGATCCCGACTTACCCTGTTTATGCCCAATCAAAATGTAGCCCAACTTCAACTCCACCGAGGGTTGCTTCACCTTGGAGTTTATGAGTTTAGACATTTTTACCCCTTTTAATATAATTACTTTTTTATATATATATATATATATATATCTTATAAACAAATTTTAACAGAAAAATTGTCAAAATTATATACAAATTTTTAAATAAGGATGAAATTACAAAAAATTATATAATTTAAAGGATAAAATTTACCAATTTACCTACAAATATATTACAATACTCAATAATGCAATAATATTATCAACATTTTCTAATTATTTCATTAACTATTAGAATTAATCTCATTAGCTATTATATAGGTTCAATAAAATAAAATAAAAATAAATATTTTTATAATAAGTATATTAAATTTTATTTTGTGAAAATTAGTTATAATAACTAACAAGATTGATTGCAATATAAAAAATAATTTTAAAATAAAAATAATTATTAGGATTTCTTAAAAAAAAGAAAAAAATTATTTTTTTTTTTAAAAAATTATATTTTCCACCTAATCAAAAAAAAAAAAAAATATTAAAAGGAAAGAAGCTGAAATTATGTATACAAAATGCCAATAAAAGGGACAAATAAGGAAAAAACGAATTGAAATTTGAAAATGTAGGAGAGTGCATTTGCCCTCTTTGCTAACGCTGCAAGCATCTGGACGGATTTAAACCAAAAAAAAAAAAAAAAAAAAAAAAAAATGAAAAAGAAGAAGAAGCCACATCATCACCAACCCCACTCGCGCACGTTAGTCCCCGACCGAAAATTTTCCCATTTCCTTTCACTTCAAATTTTTTACATTACGCTTCCAATCGCCAGCTCAACTACCCACCTTCACCCAACCTTCTTCCACCGCCGTCGACGGAGACGATTGCAATTCGGAGCAACCCACAAACGAAGTGATCAACACCTTCGCATAGGTTTCTTCTCAGTCTTATTCTTCAATTCTTCCCGATCTCGGTTTTTGTTTTTTTTTTTTTTTTTTTTTTTTTTTGTTTTTGGATAGAAAAACAAGGGGGCGGGGGAATTCAAATTTCTTCCAGATTTTCATTCTCAATTCTGCCCGGAAACTTACTTCAGAGAATCAAAAGTTCAAATTAAATTAAACAAAACTTTCTGAATTTAGTAACTTAGTTTATTTTTCAGTGTATTGCAGTTCTTAGGGTTTCCGATTGTTTCTGTAATATTACGTGGGGGGCAGATGTATGAACAGAAAATGGTGTGAAAATCAGTTTTAAGGTTTTATGGAGATGGTAAAATGGTGAGGTTATTGGGATTAGCAAAACTGGTTGGAGAATCAGCTGAGTCGCCTCGGGAGATAACTAGAACTATTCCAACGAGTGACAATATCGGAGAGAGTGGATGGTTGATCCGCTTCTTCGACTCCTCTTTTTTCTGCGAGTGGATTGCTGTAAGCTACTTATACAAGCATGACCACGCAGGGGTTAGGGACTACTTATGTAATAGAATGTATACTTTGCCCCTTTCGGGCATTGAGAGTTACTTGTTTCAGATATGTTATATGCTTATACACAAGCCCAGCCCTTCCTTGGATAAGTTTGTTATCGATATGTGTTCAAAATCACTCCAAATTGCACTTAAAGTACACTGGTTTTTAATGGCGGAGCTCGAGGACTCTGATGATAATGAAGGGATTAGTAGAATACAGGAGAAATGTCAGATTGCAGCAACATTGATGGGTCAGTGGCCACCCTTGATTAGGTTACAAAATGCTACTTCATCAAATCCAACTGGGAAGAATCAGGTGCTTAATAGATTGCTTTCATCAAAGCAAAAGCTCCTGTCCTTGACATCATCACCACCTGCAGTACATCGGTCTGTTTCGTTATCCCCCTCTTCAGGTAATAATCTACAGCAAGAGGATGGCGGCGGAAGTTGTAACAATAGTGCTAGTAAGGTGTCATCACCTGACGAGAACAAGATTTTTAAGAAGTTCATTCCTGGGCCAAAAATGCGTGATGCCTTTTCATTTAGGAAATCAGCCGAGAAAGATGATGAAGAATCAGAAAAGGATGGGTTTTTCAAGAGGTTACTGAGGGATAGTAAAGATGATGAAGTTAGAAAATCAGTAGATAAAGATGAGGAGGAGCATGAGAAGGAAGGTTTTTTCAAAAGGTTACTTAGTAGAGATGATGATAGTAAGAGATCAGTGGAGAATGATGAGGAGCGAGAGAAGGAGGGGTTTTTCAAGAGGCTGCTTCGGGATAGTAGGGATGATGACACTCGAAAATCTATGGATAAAGATGATGATGAGTCAGAAAGGGATGGGTTCTTTAAGAGATTTTTGAGAGAAAGTAAGGATGAAGAGGAAGAGGTTTCATCTAGCTCTGATGGGTTCTTCAAACGTTTGTTTCGAGATGGAAAACATGATGCAGAGGAAAAAGTGTTTTCAAAATCTGTGGATGATGATGGTAAAGAAGGATTTTTCCGGAAATTCTTTAAAGAGAAGTTTGATGAAAAGAAGGACGCTGTTGATACAAATGAGGATGACGAAGTAGTGATAAGGAATTCTGAAGATGATGATAAAGATGGGTTCTTTAAAAAATTTTTTAAAGAGAAGTTTGATGACAAGAAGGATGGGAGTGGCAAAGCTGAGGAGGATGGTAAGGGGCATGCAAATGGTGAGGAGGATGAGCCTTCAGAATTTTCATTGTTTCGTAGATTGTTTCGTGTACATCCTGAGGATCCTAAGTCCCCAGGGTTGCACGAGAACAGCAATGGTGGCAATTTTCTTGAAGCTAGTCCTGGAACAGAGAACTTCTTCCGCAAACTGTTTAGGGATCGTGATCGGTCTTTAGAAGACTCGGAGCTTTTTGGTTCTAGAAAGCATAAAGAGGTGATTTCCTAATTCTTGTTGTTTTTTCATTTTCTGGTTTTGTGACTAGATAGTGGTTGCTTCTTACCTAGATTTGGGCATTTACTTCTACTTCTAGTTTACATTCCTGGTGAGGAATTGGTGATATTTTGACTTCCTCACCTTTTTATTTTTAACCGTGTCTACTTATAGTCATTTATTGGATCAGAATCAAGAATGTTCTGCGTTTGCTTTTTGTTTTTTTGGTGATGAGAAAGTTAGGTCGATGTATGAGGTTTCCATGTTTTGGGATGTTTCTACCTACCTATTACATCTTCAGCATCTTTAAAATTTTATACAGCAAAGGTTCTGACCTCTTTAGGCATGGCTTGGTTAGGTGAAATGGGAAAAAAACCTTAATCCCTTTATCTTATTTGTTTCATCTTAACCTATGGAGATAGTAGTAAAACATTCACCTTTAGCTTGTCTTTGAATGTTATCCAAAATTTTGCTTCGTGTGAATGACCATTGATTAACTTGTAGTGCTATACTTTGGCAAATTATAGTGATAAATTGAACTACTCATACCAATTACACTCCCCTAATTTAGAAATGAGTACATCCTGCAGATATACTAATCCTTTTGGTAGTTAGAGGTAATTGCTTGCAATTAAAATCAGAATAGACAATGTGTCAAGAACGTTCCTCTTGAATAATTTTAATTGGTAAGTGTTTCTTACATATTAAAATTGTTTCCTATATTTAAGCTGCGATCTTGTTCATGTATTTCTTTTATAGGTAGTACTGATAGCATGTGGACATGAGAGGCCTTGGTCATCAGTTTATTGATTGACTCAAAATGCCACAAAAGTTTTATAAATACTATTACTGTTTTGGTCTATTGGTGTATAATAATTTAATAAGCTGGAGAAGAGCTTTTTTTGGTTGAATTTTATTACATCCAGTAGTGCTTCTTTTCTTCTAAAATAAGTGGTAATTATTTTTTTTTTTTTATTTTTTTTTTTCCATGTGCCAAATTTTTTGAATTTCAAATATCTATGGTAAAAGCTAAGGTATGCTAGATTGACGGAAACTCTTATGGTGAACTTTGACATAATGGCTTGTTGACAGATTAAATTGGAACCTATTGTTTCAAAAAGGTCATTTGAACAACATTTATGGTTATATCCTGTGATACTACTTCTTCCTTGCCTGCACTGATTGTTGTTCTAATCCCATATTTATTTGGAGTTGCCTTCAAATTTTTGATCCATTAATCAATATTGTCTGAACTGTTACACACTTGTACAAATTAAAGAATAATTTCTAGTAGTCATCGAGATTTCAGAACTGAATTAAAATAGTCCAGAAGGCAATCCTATATTCTCGGACATACTTGGAGATAAAAGAAAAAATCTTTCCCTTCAACAGTAAGTTTTTCTGTTTGAAACCAGTTCCTATCATCTCTGAACTAATTTGAGTTATTTAGTTAAATCTTCCCACGACCTCTTCATTTTCTGCTGCTTAGTGTGTGTGAATAGTTCTATATATTGGTCTTCAAACAGGGAGTGGGAGGCTGAGTTCAAGTGGTGAGAAAAAGTGAAATAACTGGATCTTTCATATGCTGAGAACTAACATAGTTTTTAGTTTATGATCATTTCTTTCTTCAATGTAATCTCAACTATAATGAACTGAGGGAATTTAAGGCCTTTGTAAACCAATGCAATGCAGGGAAAGAGTCAAAATGGATTGGTTGTGCTGGAGATGCATATTGTTGTATGCAAAGGTTATATAATCAAACATTGTGAAAAAAAGGATACCATCTCCTGAATCTTGATGTCTGTTTTTTTTTAAGCATTTCCTGTAGTAAGGAAGGAGGACGATTTCTAAATGTTTAGTGATACTGCTGATGATTTCTTCTTTGGCAGATTCCTTTTGTTCTGATAAATGCTTATAACGTTATTAGTGGGAAGCTTGGGCTGGTAGAGATGTTTCATTATTAAAAAGTCCTGTTACATAACCATCTTATGTCCATTAGTTTTATTTAACTAGATTGCTGTATGGAACTTCCTAAAGCATGGGACAATTCCCAGGTTTGGATGTATATTTCCAGGTGGATAGAAGTGGGCTGCTAATGGAAAGCTCTTATGATATGTTTGAAATGCCTTGTAATTAATACTTAGTCATCTTCTAGAGTTTTTTTTTTTCCCCTTTTCTTTTATGTTGTCAATGTATGTATCTCGACTATATTTATTACTTCTTCTGGTCCTAAGATGTTGTCAATTTTGGACTCTACGCATTTAAATTTATAAAAACATTAAACAAAAATAATAACCCTTGTTGGAACTAAGCTTCTCTCTCTTTCTTTGTTCATTCTTTTTAATGTAAAGAGGAATAAAAACATTAATTTTATTGTAAATTAACATCTAAATTAGATCAATAAAAATAAAATGGAGCATGTTTGAATAGAGGGAGGACTCGGTTCCTTATACACTTCTAATTAAAGGTTTCCAACTACTACTTACTAATCAAACTTTAATCAAGAATGAGTACCAAAGGTTATTTTATACCTAGTTACGTTTTAGCAAAAAGGAATATAAAAAGAGAAGAAGTAGGATTTTAATATTTGCCTTTACTGATCTATTTGATGTGCCTTTTGGCACAAACACTTCATGTAATTGCCTATTTTAAAATGAAATGCATATTATAATGCTTAAAATAATTTACCAACCATATAATGGTGCTTATCTTGATCTCCTTGTTTTGTGCTTAAAACTCTTATGAAATATTTGTTCTTCGACTTCTCTTCTTTGTTTTCTGACATCCTAAATTGCAACTTTTGGTGGTTTACCTAGTTTTCTTGTCACTTCTGTGCTTGTTTTCATATTGAAGATTTAATTCTATGTCTATTGGCAGAAATGTCCTGGCTCACCAAAGCAGCAGACTGAAAATTCAAATGCTAGACCTCCTCTTCCAAATACTACTGCATCACATTTTCGGAAAGGAGCATATCATGAATCACTTGACTTTGTGCAATCATTATGTGATACTTCCTATGGCTTAGTAGATGTTTTCCCGATTGAGGATCGTAAAAGTGCTCTTCGTGAGGTTAGGAAAAATCTAGTTTTATTTTCAGTACTTTATTCAGTTTTTGATTTCATTGGCTCTGTAATCATATTCTCCTTGCTGAAATAGTGATTCTTGCATATCTAGTCCCTTGCAGATACTAACACACACATAGCTGCTGCTCAGAGTAGTGGAGGTATTGCCTCGTTCGTTTGATGTTGACTGTTTATAGTAATGATCATCACGGAGACAAGTACAATTTTATTGTTCTATCATATGGGTTTGTATCATTAATTACAATTAGTTTTGCTTAACACATTTTCAAGAGCTGTATGGCAATGGCATGCAAGTGCACTTGATTCACTGCATCACCTATATCTTGGATGCATTCTAGCGTTATTTTCTTGGTACAATCTGCTAAAATATCAAAAACTTGTTGCAGTGTGGTCTCAAAATTAATGAGAAATGACAGAATACTACCAGGTGTTTTCAGTTACCAATTCTAAACCGTGTCTTTGCTAGTTCCATTGGAGTGATTAAGGCACAATGATTGAATGGACCTTTTTCTGTCATTTTATACATGTATTTGTGTAGAGTTGATAATTTTGTTGTTGTACTTGTCTTAGTTTGTTATATGCCATGAAAATTTCCAACCTGTTGTTGAAGGTTCAAAATGAAAATGTTTTTCGAATGGCTACTCTCCTTCTCTTAACTTGAAAATTATAGGCAAGGCCTATTATTTAACAACGTAATGGTTTTTGAAAATTATGTTAGGAAAGAAATGGAAAATTCTGTTTCGTAGAGGTAAAAAAGGGGGCTGAAATTCTGTTTCAGTTTGTTGATGTTCTTTTATAACTTTTTATTAGAAGGTTTAATCATGACCCTGTTGCAGTATTCTTATGCTAGTGCTTTGCAGGAGTTTCTTTCCCAATGGGAAAGGGAACCTATCGTGTAGTCCATATTCCTGAAGATGAAGCTGTTCTTTTAAATTCAAGAGAAAAAGCTCCTTACTTGATCTGTGTTGAAGTCCTGAAATGTGAAACCTCAAGGTAAATCATAGCACCTTTCTAAGTTTTGAGCTGAAGTTGGCTTTCAAAATCCACATTTATGACGTATATTGATATAATTTTCATGAAATTTTCTTGCAATAGTAACTCAAAAGATGCATTGAACAATCAAAAACTTTCTAAAGGTGGTATCCCCTTGGCAAATGGAGATGCACTGTTGCCTAAGCCACCGCCTTGGGCTTATCCTTTGTGGACTGGGCACGATATGTACAATGGTGGTTATGATAGGATGTCAAGCTCTACTTCTCAAGCCATAGATGAGGCAGTAGCACAGATATGGGAGGCCAAAGTAAAATTTGTGCACCTAAATCTTTCAGTGGAGAGGCAGGCAGGCCCTGAAAAGCATTTTTCTTGCACGGAACATGCTTCTTTAAATGGTGGTAGCAACAGGGAGGTTTTAACTCAAGGATATCCATTGAAGTATGAGTATGATTTAGAATGGGTGAAGGTTGTATTGACAGCAGATCCTGGGGTTAGTATGGATGACATAGTGGACCAAGAACCTACAAGGAGGAAAGAGCATCGTCGTGTTCCAAGCACAGTAGCTATCGAGGAAGTTAAGGTAGCCTTTTTCATTGTCTTTATTTCCTATCATTATTCGACATTAGCACCCGAGCAGTGGATACTCATTTTGCAACCTAGATCCCTGTAAAATTTTCTATTTTCTCTTTTAGTCTTGTTCATTTCCTTTGAGAAACAAACTGGTATTTGTTGATTTCTGATCTGATTCGGGAGTATTGACTTGGATGATATTTATAGTGTGCGGTGATTCACTTTTTGTTTCATGATTTTACCTTTTTAAGGTCGAGGTTCCATGGATGGGATAAAGGGAATTAAGCTGAGATTTCTGGAAGGTTTCGGCAGAAATGTTGTGTATGTTATAAACTTTCAGTATCTGAATTTGTGCTAATTTAAGCAACAAAGCGTAGGTAAAATTTGTTACTCAAAATGGGTTTTGGTACCATGGGTAACTATTGGAGTTCTATGAAGAGATATAACGTAAATGCAGCACTGTGTTTCTGGAGTATGGTGATAGTTCCATAAAAGGGTTATTATATGTAGAGTGGACCTGAAGAAATCTTCGTGCAGGTGTAGTATTTTGAAGCGTGAGAGGGAGAGTGAGAGAACTTTGATGTATAAAGCCGAAATATTAGCTTTTCTTTTAAATGTTCTACCTTATACATGGGACGGTGAAGCTCCATGTTGTCGTAATTTTCTTGATGAAGAACTCCATATGTCTATCTCAAATAAAGTCTTAATTTAGTTCTGCTGCTATTCTGCACTACAAATTTAGATGAAGATTCAAGTTTCAATTGGTGCCTTGTGTTATGAAGTTTATAAGTTAATGAAAAAAGTCCATTAGGGTATTACATATGTTTATTGCACACTTCTGTATTTGCTTAGCTTTGAAATGAAGTAGTTTGACAGTATGTAAACTATAAATAGCATTTAATGAGAAAACTAATGTTCTTTTATACATCTTGACCTCACTGCCATAAGGCATTGATTTTGTTTGGTTTCATATTTTGCCTTTTCTGTTGGTAAGGAGTCCTTCTACCTAGTATGTGCCCCTGCGTATGTACATGTACTGATCTGTACATCAGAGTTTTTTTTTTTTTTTTTTTTTTTTAAATTATTATTATTTATTATTACTTTGTATCGTTCCCTCTAAATGTGCTTTTTTTTTTATTTTGCAGGCTGCTGCACTAAAAGGAGAAGCACCTCCTGGCCTCCCTCTTAAAGGAGCTGGTCAGGATTCATCAGATGCAGAGCCAAAGGTAGAGACCTGGAAACATATTATTAGTCTTACTTTTGAGGCCTAGCATTAATGTATTTTTATTGTCAATATGACTTAAACAGAATACAAATGGAGGTATTCCAAAGGAAACAGATGCATTATCTGGTGAACTTTGGGAAATAAAGAAAGAAAGAATACGCAAAGCCTCAGAATATGGAATACTGCCTGGTTGGGACTTGCGTTCTGTAAGTTCTCGAACTTTAACATCGTTTCACTTTGTTTTGTCCAGTTCACTATTGAACATTGGTTTTTGTTCTATCCTTTTATAACAGCTGCACAGAGTCTCTCTCTTTTGGGGTTTTTGGAAGATGTGGAATAAGTCCCTTAGATTGGATAACTTCAGCTTGCATTGTTTTTTTTTGCACATGTTTTTTTAGTCTTTCCCTGTTGTCAAAAGTGTAGATCTTGGCCTTGCTGCCTGTGCTTACAATAGTAGGATGTTTTCAAGTCCAAACATTCTATACTTTTCTTGTCATGTTCAATAAAGTAAGATTCTTCAATTAATTATAACAAATAACTCAGGATTTCTAATGGAAATTAGAAATGGTTCCGGAACCAATATAATTACTGCAAAACTTTTATGAAAGCTTAAAACTAATATATCCCAAACTTGAAACATGGATCGATGCCTGAACTTAATTATCCCTAATCTCTGTCCTTGTGTAAGTTGCAATAAGCTAGGCTAAATAGATCTATCAGTTTCATTTTCAGGAAACAAGGATTTACATGAATACTTCTCTGCTTTATGGAATGGGAGGGTGTGGTTTATATGGTTGTATATGTTATCTTTCATAACTATGATAGGAATTTGACTAATCAAAAAATAAAATATTGATATGTAATTATATATCCTCTTTTGTAGTCGGTTTTATCAACATTTAAATTCTTATTATAGACTTTTTTTTTTTTTTTTTGTTGTTTTGCCATAAAATTAGTTGTGTTATGGAAAATGATTGTCCAAATATGATGGTGAATAGTCAAACATGAAAATCACTGTACTGACAGCAAGGTGCTGCTCAGTTAGTTAACCAAGAGGTTATGACTTTGAGTTAGGACAATGCTGTAAGTAGAGGTATATCTTCAAAATATCCAAATAAAAGGAAGGAAAAACAAAAAGGAAAAGAAAAGCACTGTACTGAGGGTCATGATTGGCAAAATACAGGCTGAGTTTTCTCTATCTTGAAATTCTCATGGACAATGTCTTTGTTGTTACCGCCACTTTAAAGATTTAATTTCTGCTGAATGGAATTACACAAGACTCTCGTTGGAGATTAGGTTGGATTTAGAACTCGTATAGTTAATCTGGTGGATTTTTTAAGTTAAGTCTAATTTGGTGTTTTAGGCAATGTTAATCTGGTGTCTGAAGCAATATCAGGTTATGAATCTTTGGTTTGGTTGTGATTGCGAGTCAGCTTCACGTTTTTAGGGATTTTAAGGTGGGAATACCTCAGGTTGTATCTAACTTACACAAGTGATTCCTTAAAATTCATTTCTAGGTTATTTCAGTTTCAATTGTCTCTACTTGGTTGTCTAAATGTTGGAAATGGATCTTGGTATTCATTTTGAGAAGATCAAGGGATATTTTCTATTCTCTCCTAGTCTGTGTTAGCCTTTGTACCTTAATAATGCTCTAATATCTTCTTTTGTTCTCTTTTTTTTTTTTTATTTTTTTATTTTTGTAAATATATCTTCTTTTGTTCTTTTTACTATTGACATATACCTTGAAATGTAACAAATTGGTGACTGATGAATTTCTTGTCAAATATTTTTAACTTGTACACACGCTGATAATAAAGCCACGTGGTTCGTTTACTCTACAAGTTTTCCAACTGAAGCATTCTTTTATTTAATTTGAATGACATTCAACCTATATTTCCTTTGAAGAAGGTTATTTTGATAGTTAAGGTTCCTTTTACAATCAGGTTTCAGTTGGGAAATGGGTCTTAGTAGAATCAATATAAATGAGCTGTGCATGTTCTGTTCTAGTCTAATAATTAAACTAATAGTCACATAATTTTCCATTGTCAGCCGGTACTGGGTTTTGGATAGCTTGTTTGCTTTAGCTGATGAGAAGTGCTGTATCCAAATAGTGACACATTTTATGCAAATAGCTCTTTTTGTGTTTGCAAGAGCATGCATGGGAGCTTTGGGCAATATTCTTTAATTCCAGTTCTTTTTGGGTGGCTGTTTTTGTCTCCATATTTTTTCATTTCTACTCTTTCATCCTTATTTTATTTTATTTTTTACTTTTTGATCCTTGTGCTATTTTCTTTTGGATCTCTTGGTCCTTTTAGTAGATTTTCTAGCTCTTGAACACTCGTGATATTCATATGATTGATATGAATTCTGAGGATGATTTTCTTGTATACTTTTTGCCCAATTTTGTTTCCTGAACTAACTCATTTTTTTTTATTATTATTATTATTATTATTATTTTTATTTAATCTGGGGAGCTTGATTTATTTTTTTATTTTTTTACATTCCTAAGATCATTCAATTGTGTGTTATCTAAAGCAAAAGCAATTTTACCCCTCTGTGGCAGCTAATTGTAAAGAGCGGTGACGATTGTAGGCAAGAGCATCTTGCCGTGCAACTTATCTCTCACTTTTATGGTATGCATCTATGCTTGAAGATGTCTTCAGTTGATTCCCCTATGCTTTTGTGGTTGTCACTGTTTTTCTTTCAGCATTTGATCATGAGACTTCATGCCAATTCACAAGTCTGTGTTAGAAAGCCTATATACCCTCACTTCTTGATTTGCATCTTTTTCCTTTTTCTTATTATTTTCTTACTTATTATTATTTTTTATTTTAAATTTTGTTTATTGATTCAGGATTGGAAAGTCATATATGTCTGTTGGTAGCAATGAGTATTTGTTTTAATCTGCCCGTTAAAATCTAACTGCATTTCAAACTTAAATGCCAGATATATTCCAGGAAGCAGGTCTTCCTCTTTGGTTACGTCCCTATGAAGTTTTAGTTACTTCCTCTTATACAGCACTCATTGAAACAATTCCAGATACAGTAAGTTGTGGCTGCTATTACTCGAGAACTTCCTAGCCTTAAAACTTACTTCTTGCTTATATATTTCATTCATTCTTTCCCTCATTAATGATCCTTTACATAGGCATCAATTCACTCTATTAAGAGTAGATATCCAAACATCAACAGTTTACGGCAATTTTTTGCTGCGAAGTATCAGGAAAATTCTCCAAGCTATAAGCTTGCACAGGTATATGATGAAATTTCATGCAATTTTACTTTCAATATGATTTTTATCCTCTCACCATTCTTCTCATTGTCCTTTATATCCTGCAGACCATATTTTCTTGATCTCTTTTTGCATTAATTTTTCTTGCTACGTGTTTACTAGTTCTTTTAGCTTTGTGATTTTGTCTTTCAGTCACGGGTCAATCATAACCTTTCCAAACACTGTTCAGCAAATAATGTTTATGGAAAATAGGAAAAGGTGGTGTCTGTATTGAGCCTGTTGGGATGGTCCTACTGAAATGGCTAATGCCAATACTGAATTTGGCATGTGCTGTTCTTAGTTGCAACAAGAGAAAATCATGTATATTTACAATGAGATAACAATCCTGGCGCTCCTCTGCTGGCTTCTCCTATTTGAGATAACAATCCTGGCAGTCCTCTACTGGCTTCTCCTATTTCTGTTAACAATAAGTTGCATTTCATAAATAATTCATTATGAAGGATGATGGATTATGTTATATTTGATCTCTTAAATAATTTTCAGTCGTATAAAAATATGGAGGAAGAATTTCCCTTTTCTCTGCCCATATCCTTATTATGTCTTGGAAAAGGCTGTTTGCATAATTTCTCATGCATTATAACATTATGAAGAATTCTTATACATTTATATAGTTTGAGGTTGTATATGCAGACATAAACATGTTGTGATGATACTATTAAACATAATGGTCTGGCTTGAATAATTGCAGAGGAACTTTGTTGAGAGCATGGCTGGATATTCCTTAGTATGTTATCTTTTACAGGTGAAATTCCTTTCTCTCTGTCCCATTTCTTTGTGCCAATTTGTGTACGTATGTGCTGTCCTTTATGTGTCTCATCTCTATGTTTATGTTTACATTTTTTGTGCTTGAGTAAAATTTTGAAACAAATGGTGGGTAGAGCAGTTACGTGCTTGAGCATGAAAATAATGGCTGTAGAGAAGACAATCCAATTTATTATGTCATTGCATTGTGATTCATTTTCAAGACATTTCCATATGAAAGCCAAAGATTGACATTTAATAAATAATCGCTAACCCCACACCTCTTGCACGAAGATAACTGCTGAAATTATCCAGATATGAAGCCCAATACTTTCAAACAATTTGTAGTATATATTCTGTTTTCGCAAGCCAGCCTAGTTTGTAATAGAGCAAGTATAGGAACTGCCTACTAAATCATGTCGCATCATACATATGAGGCTAACAAAACAGTTCATGTTTCTTCTGATGCATTTGTATATTATGGTTTCTAAATTGGAAGATTTTCAGTCACCAGATCCTATAACATATACCTATCATTTCTCTCTACACAATGTTTGAATTCATGGCTTTGCTTGACAAACTATACTTTTTCCAGATTATCAGATTGTCAAATATCCCTGTGGTATCAAGTGAACCATCTTTATTTCCCCCAAAAGCAAATTTCTCTATTATTTTGTAGCTCCAGTGTTTGTTAGTTTGTGAGAACTGGTGGTGATGTTAAGATTAGATGTAGAACTGATACATCGCTGGTATGTAACAGAGATGTAAACTATGATATACCTGTATCAAAATTTGGATTTAAGCTATGAAGATAATAAGGTTCTCAATATGGGTTGTTTAGCTTAAGTTATACTGCTATTGTGATTCTAAGACTTGAATGTAGTAGAGATGGAAGAAGAAAATGTTTTGATCAGGACATGCAGATGTTGAAGAGTAGATAAATGTTCTAGTGTTCTCTTTTAAGGTGAATGTTCTTATGTTGTCCAAGGTTCATCCTTCCATATTTTCTTAGCCTGCCAACAAAGAAAATTTTCAAGTTTGATAGATATAGATGCTCTGTAAATTACTGATTAAAATCGTGTATGACGGGCAGGTCAAAGACCGGCATAATGGGAACCTCTTGTTGGATGAAGAAGGTCATATAATACATATTGATTTTGGCTTTATGCTCTCAAATTCACCTGGAGGTGTAAATTTTGAAAGTGCACCATTTAAGTTAACTCGTGAACTTCTTGAGGTAAGTAAAGTTTTTAATCTCTGTGGCTGCAGATTGCAATTTTTCTTATCCCACATTAGTATATTCCCATTTGTATTGATCTTGATCTGTGCCAGGTCATGGATTCTGATGCTGAGGGAGTTCCGAGCGAGTTTTTTGATTATTTCAAAGTGAGTATTGCTTTTCGTCAGATGCAAAATTTGTTCATTTGCTCTTTTTGATACTTGATATTTTCCCTCTGTTCAGGTTTTGTGCATTCAAGGTTTTCTGACATGCCGTAAGCATGCTGAGCGGATAATTCTTCTTGTTGAGATGGTGCAGGTAAATATTGTGTACCATCAAACACTATTTTGTTCTGACTCTGTTAATTTTTGGGGGGCAATTACATATGCATTATCCTTTATCTTGTACATGAAATCTTCTCTCTAGAGAAGTTGAAGTTTTGAATTTAACAGCTTTGTGTTTTCAGTTTTTAAATGAGAATCCGTTGTTTTCCGTGTATATCATTTTGGATTTTACTCCACTGAAGGAAATCCAAATAAAATTGTGTTTAATTATAATTATTTGGGAATAATTAATCATAAGGAAGCAGAAATGGTTTTGATCATGACAAAATTGGTCACATGATTTATGAGCTTGTTGTAAAACACCTTTTTCTCACCCACTCCCCTGGCCTCTGCTGATACTGATTCTAGTTGCTCAAGCCACATGGTTTTCTTGCTACTTCATTCAATAAATGGGTATTAAGTCTCCATTTCTGGAACTTTACTTTATGATTGGAACAACTTAGCTGATTCTTCTGGTTTCAAGCATAAAATCTGCTGAAGTACTCGCACTAAATTACTTGAAAATTATTCTCAAGATAAGCAGGGGAACCTGTTGGGGTGGGGGGTGCAAATTCATATTTGAGGTGTCAACAGTTTTCTCTTTAGCCCCGTTTTCCTCTTTCCCCCTTAAATTTCAACTTGACGAAGTATTGCACCATCAGTAATTTTTTTTTTTTTCTGTTTTTTTTCCTCCAATGAGGTTGAATCAGATGTTCAAATTGTAATTATCAGTTTATTACCAAATGTATACACCTAACCTTAGGTGAATTTCTTATCTTCTGTTTGTATCAGGACTCTGGCTTCCCATGTTTCAAGGGAGGTCCCAGGACTATTCAGAACTTGCGGAAACGATTTCATCTTAGTTTAACAGAAGAGGTCTGACATTACATAACTGCATCCATGCTATGCTATGTTTTTATTTTCTTGTTATGATAGGAAATTTTTTTTTTTTTTTTTTTTTTTACTTGCAGCAATGTGTATCCTTGGTGCTTTCTCTAATCAGTAGCAGCTTGGATGCATGGCGGACACGCCAATATGATTACTATCAAAGGGTTCTGAATGGAATATTATGACTTTTGTTGGGAATTTTACTTGAATATATGCAAATTCACTTGGGAGAAACTAGTGAATGCGCCTGCTGTTTGAGGATGCTGCAGAAGGACTATGTCATGAGAGATAATCAAGGAAGATTTTTCTGGGTTTTGGAGAAATGGGTGACACCATTTTGCAGTATGTTTCTATAACTAAGAGCAATTGTAATTATGGTCGGGATATGTTACGAATGGAATTATATCATGTGAAATTTGAGCAGTTCAATTTTTGTTTCTTGGGTCTCTCTTCCTTTATCACAAGAAATCTTTAGGCTTGTGGAGATATGTCTCTTGGAGGAGAGTATTGTTATTCTTTGGACAGCACATACTGTACAGTGATTCCTGAAAGAAGATTGATCAGACACGTGACAGACTGGCTGTCGGGGGTTTTGCATTTGTTGATGATTGATTGATACTACAGAGTTTCTGACAGATCAAATGATCGAGTTTGTATGTACATTTTACCCATATTCCTAAGAAATGCTAGGTGAGATGAGATTGCTGTCTGCATCTTGCCACCTTGATGATCCACGTTCAAGCTTTTATGTATACAAAAAAAAAAAAAAATGCTTTAAACAGCATTTGTTGTGCTTGTGTATAGTAGTTTCTTCTTCCAAATACAGCTCTAGTATCTCATGATTGATTTTTTTTTTTTCTTTTTTTTTTTTTTTTTTTTTTTTTTGGGGTATTGGTAATGTCATTTTTCTCCTTGTATTTGACCCAAAAATGTGAAAATCAATTGGTTGGTGTTCTTAAAAGTACTCTTTTTCTCCGAATTCTCCAATCTTATGTCTCATTATCAATTCAGGAACCTGGATTTCTTTAGATTTTTGTTTTCTTTTGGGTCTAGCAATCATGTAAAAATTAATATAATCTTGTTTGGTTACAAATTAATATAATTTTGTTTGATTACAATAGAATGCTTTGGAGAAAGGGGAAAAAAAAAAAAAAAAAAACCTATTGATGATATAAAAATAACAAAAAAAAAATAAAAAAAAAAAAAAAAAAAAAAAAAAAAAAAAAAAAAAAAAAAAAAAAAAACCTTAAAAAAAAAAAATATATATATATATATATATTTTTTTTTTTGGGGCGCAAAATAACCAAAATTTAAAAAATATATATATATATATTATTTATTTTGTTTTGTTAACTTAAAAAAAAGAAATCAAGATCTAATATAACTTAGATAATAATTCTCCTTTATATTCAATAATTAACATAATGTATTTTTATTATAATTACACCATATAATACAAAAGAAAATTTATTTAATATCTTTTAATATTATTTTCTTATAAAATATCAACACATAATTTATCATAAAAAATATAAAATTCTTATATGTAATTACAAAAAATAGATATAATTAATAGAATTAAAAAATAATTTAATAAATATAATGTTTTTTTTTTATTATTATTTTTGAGAATAAAACACCGCATCATATATTATTGGGCAACCAGCCAGTCCGAAAGTGCAGATCATCCATAACGGAAGGATGTGATGCATTAGTCCAAAATACAGATTGAGAAAGGGAAACTCCTAATGTAACAAGTTTGTGTGCAAAACAACATTAACACTACGCCTATCAAACATAATAGAAATATTAGATTTAGGCAAAAAGCTCTGCTTCATCATATCTAATAAAACCAACCCCTATCTCCCTCATATTATTTCCTTGACTTCCCAAACGAGTCACCAACACCGAATAGTCGGTTTCAATATGCAAGTTAGTAGACTCCAAATGTGCACATTCTTGATATCCCTGCGCCATAGTGCCAAAGCTTTGACATGCATTGCAGAGATGACATTCGAAAGTGGACCAACACCATAGCAAACCACTTCGCCACGGTGATCGCGCTTTATGAAATGATGCATCAACATTAAGCTTCAAAAAATTGGTCGGCGGGGGTTTCCACTTCTTCTCCACCATAGTCCCATTATCCTTCTGTTGAAGTGATTCTTTGGAATGTGATTGATACAATGTTAAGAAATCCAATGCGGATTCTCGCAACCTTCTTTCGAGACTCTAGCTCATAAAACCATAAGAACATATGTAACCACTATTGGACTTTTCCTAGCATTCCGGACCAATGCCACATCTCTTTAGCATATCCACATAACAGAAAAATGTGCAAATCATTTTCTAATACATCGGAACATCCGGGACATTGAGTAGCCATACAGATTCGTCTTCGCACCAAATTAGCATAAGTAGCTAGAGAATTGGTGCATAAACGCCATGCAAAAATCTTTACTTTAGGAGGCGGTTTACACTTCCATAAAATTTTCCACCCCCGAGCTAGTCTATAAGTAGAAGACACAGAAAATACCCCCGAGCTTGTGAAATGCCATACCAGTCGGTCAAATCCACCTTCAAGCACACAAAGGAATTCCTCGAATGATTTCCTTATCCCTTAAACAAAAGAGCGTGTTAAGAAGCTCAGGTCGCCATTGCACTGCAGTTGATCAATTCAGACACCATTATTTGATCATGAAATTGGCATGGAGGAGTTATTGGTTTAAAACTAGTGGGCATCGGAAGCCATGGATCACATGAAAGCCCCGACTTGTCGCCCATTCCCTATACACCACCGAACACCTTTCCACAATAGCTCTCGTCCATACAAAATTGACCTCCATTGATAAGATGTTGAAGGTCCAATCTTAGCAAAGAAAATATCCGTGTTGCGGAAATATTTGTGCTTCAAAACTTTAGCCACCAAGGAGTTCGGGTTTTGAATCAATCTCCATCCTTGTTTCACCAATATTGCTTGATTGAACAACCTCTATCTCTCAAAAACCTAAACCACCCTCGGCCTTTAGATTTGCACATAGTCATCCAAGACACCCACTTCATACCCTTTTTATCATCATCGTTAGACCACCATAATTTCCTAATTATGGAAGTGATCTCATTACATAACTTAACAGGCAGTTGGTACACTGACATAGCATAAGTTTTTTTTTTTGGGTGAACATAGCATAAGTTGGCATAGCCCGGATTACCGCTTTAATTAACACTTCCTTTCCACCCTTCGAAAGCAATCTTTCCTTCCATCCATCAATGTGCTTTCTTCCATACCCGTTCCTTAATATATATGAAAAAATTGCAGCCTTTGAGCGACCAATCGGAAACGGCAACCCCAAATATTTCTCTCGTCCCCATACTGACCCTCATACCCAACTTCTGTTTAAGAACATCTCTGCGAACCATGGACATACCTTTAGAGAAAAATAAAGAGGATTTCCGCACATTGATACACTAGCCGGAAGCATTCTCATACGTTCTAATGACCTGAAGAAGTGTATCTGTACTATTTGACACATCTTTGAGGAAAAGTAAGCAGTCATCTTCCAAAGTCCTTGCTCGATCCTCAGCACCTTTCCGGTTAGCCGCCAGAGCCAACTCTAGCTCATTGGCACGAGTAGTTTTCACCTGCAACTCCCGGAAAAAGGAGGTCAATTGGTCTTCCAGAGCCTTAATCTTCAACTAGCTGATTCCATTTCACTTATCCTAGTGAAAAAAGCATCGAGAGCCCGCAGGAACGAGTGAAACCGCCGGATCCTCCGACAAGTCAATCAAGGAACATACCCGTGGCCCCGACGAAGATTCAGGACAAAGAGGTCGCTCTAACTAAGAACTTTTCTTGGAGGGCTGCGAAGTAGAACTTTCGAATGGTCGCTTAACTCCTCGACCGGAAGAAGGCGAAGACGAAGAGATGCCAGGAACAGGAACACATAAATATGATAAGAATTAAAATTACACATAAAAATTTAAAAAATTAAAATTAAAATGTTATGATAAGAATATGAAATGACACATAAATATTTATTTTTTTTTAAAAAAAAAAAACTTTAAACATCATAATAAATAATTTGAAAGGTTGATAGTTATAAATGTTTAATTAAAAAAAACTAAAATAAAAATAAAAAACCCTTAATCATCATTAAATAAAGATAAAAAAAGACATTAAAATCCAAAAAATTTAATAAAATTACAACACATGTATAACATCTATATTTTAAGTACTAAATTAATTAAGGAGCTTAATCGTACATAATATAACATGTATAAACATCTATATACTAAATGCTTTTTAAAAAGAATCAAATATAACATATATTGTATTTATTATAGATATGTTATTTGTAATGCATATATAGTTGTTTACTATTATAGCGCTCTATTTTTGCTAATTTGTACATACTATTATGTTTTTTGGCTTTTATATATAACTATTTTTTTTTGTTTTTGCTAATTTGTATATTGTTCTATTATGCATTGTGCTGACTTGAAATCTTATATCGTTCATCTAAGAGATTGATTGAATGCTTATTAAGTAGGACCTATACACAAAAAAAAAATTCAATAAATATTCATTTAATAAATAGATTTATAATTATATAAAACAATAAAAATTATAATTGTGTTAAAATTATTATTTATATAAAACATTCCAAATACACACCCTTAATATTTTGGAACAAATCAGATTTGTTGAAATGAGACACGGAATGATGTAAGTGTTCAATCAGGATCTAACGTAATAAATCTATGAGAGAAATTTTACCAAAAAAAAAAAAATCTATGAGAGAAAAATTAAAAAGAAAAGGAGAAATGAGAAAATCCAACCAATGAGGAGTCTTGGATTGTTGCTGAAGCTTCCATCCGGTATTCCAAGAGTCTATATAAACCCTCCTTCCTTATAGCTCGCATTTTCTTTCTTGGTATGGTTCCCCTTTTGATTCTTGATCTGTTTACTGCTTTCTTTACCTACTCGTCGCTCTCTTCTTCTCTGGCCTCTCCGGTTCGTCTTCCTGTGAGTCGTTCTTCCGATTTTAATTCAAGATTTGCTGGTTTTCTTATTATGTTTTGATTTTTGTTCTTTTCCTTTTTGGTGTGTAAAGCTTTTTTTTTTTTTTCCTTTTCTGTTTGCGTTGATCGATTGAATCTAGGGTTTAGGGTTCCGGTTAATGGATTGGGCTTCTGTTCCCCTTTCTGCTATATTTGTATAATGTTTGATGACGAAGAGGGCAGAAGTCATAGATGAAGTTTGGTTCTTTAGATTTTTGAATTACTCACGTCTTACTTGAATACAATCTAATTCTTTTATGCGTCTTTGTCGGCATGTTTGAGTACTTGTTTGATTAATTTTCATATCCATAGGTATTTAAGTGTGGCAGTTGATTTTAGTTCAGTGGAGATGTTTCTCATTCCAATATCTATCTGGGTTTTACTCATTTTCATTTGATATATGAGGATCACTGGAGTTGTTCGGATGGTAAAATGACTTTGGGCGTTTCCTTATTCTTTCGAGATTGTATATATATATATATATATATATATATTTCTCTCTCTTCTTTGTTTTAAGTTGTATTGGGTTTGAATTCTTAGTGAAACTTAATAAATATTATGTGCTTTTGCTGATTTTGATGGAGCTATAGATTGCATTTTTAAGTTTTAGATATATCTGCATTTTGAAATTCTGATTAGGTTTCGATGTTAGGTCTTGCACTGCACACCAGATGTCTTTTGGTTCACAAAGGAAATATCACTGGTTTGGTTGTGGTGCTTTTTCTTTCATGAACCGGAGGAGGCTGTGGTGCGCTCGGAAGATCTTGTTTCGACATTGGACTTGACAGTGACTGTTCATTTTGGAGGGGAAGGTTTGGTTGAGGAATTTGTAGTGTAAATATTTTTTTTTGTTCAGAATTCTCACTTTCCTACTTGTTTAGTTGAATTAAAGACAACAGACGACAAACAGATTGCAGTTTGTTGAATTTAGAGAGATTACTGAAAAGATTTTCATTGATATTAATAAGTTGTTCGAAAATTTGGGACGTTCCTGTTGTCACATAAGATGGCAAGGACGTCCCTTCCTCCTGGATTTCGTTTCCACCCAACTGACATTGAGCTGATTATGTACTATCTTAAACGGAAGATATTGGGAAAGAAGCTTCATTTTGAAGCCATTTCGGAACTCAACATCTACAAATTCTCTCCATGGGATCTCCCAGGTAGTTTAACATTGTTTCTTTCTATTTACTGTTCCTTTCACAGTTCGATCAGCATTATTTTCTTGTAAAATTTTCATGGTCACTGGTTATATTAAATTTTTTATTATCGTTATTATTTCTCTAATTGCTTGATTTAACTAAGAATGTGGCAAGATATACAAAGTGCCTTTTTTTAGTGACTTTCTTTGATACACTTGATGGTTTTAGTTATTTTATTATTTTTCTTGAATTTATATTTAATCTAATTGAAAAAGTATTCTCAGAGAGATACCTTTCTTCTACAGATAAATCTTGCTTAAAAAGTAAAGATCTTGAGTGGTATTTCTTTTGCCCGAGAGAGAGAAAGTATGCAAGTGGTGACAGAATGAAACGTGGTACTGAAACTGGATTCTGGAAAACCACTGGGAAGGATAGAAGTATTATGTATGATGGGAGAGTTGTGGGAATGGTCAAGACCTTGGTTTTTCATGAAGGCAATGCACCACGTGGAAAGAGAACTGATTGGTTGATTTACGAATATAGAATGGATGACAAAAAATTGGCTGATGATGGAGTTGCTCAGGTGAATTCATTTACCTGTTGCTTGATTTGTATTTGTTCTACTAGCTCTATATGATGATCCTGTATCTTCCATGTTGAAATCATATTTCTCTTTTGGCAAGCACCATTTTCCTGATTTGCATGTTTGCCTTTGTGTAGGTATTAACATCTAACTCTTCAATATTTTTTATTTTTTTTTTTTTGGCTCCTCAGTTTTATATGATCTTCTCTTAATACATGCTATGCAAGTGATAGGTTTGGGTCGTTTTGTTGATATTCTGATGCCTAAATGACATTTCTTTCCCTCTACTTTCTATGATTCATTTTTGTTAGTTTAATGTTGTTTTTATCATGTTTCATATCTATACATGATTTCATTTCCCCTCCTCTTCTCTCCCCACCTCCCCCACAAAAGTAAAATATAAGAGAAACATACTTGCGGTGGAATCACTATCTTCTACTTTTGCTGAAGTTAAATCACGGTTTATATCCTCTTCTACTTTTCCCTAAGGTAAATCATGTTTTACAGGATGGATATGTGCTATACAAAGTCTTTAAGAAGAATGGACCAGGCCCTAAAAATGGTGCACAATATGGGGCTCCATTTGTGGAGGAGGAATGGGATAATGATGATTCAGTCATTGCTATTGACTCATTTCCGGGTAATGGGTCGTCTTCTCTTATGATTATGGGGTCTGAAAATCAGAATTCTACTGCTTCTAAGAGCTTGATTAAGCCTGTATGTACATCTGGATTATCCATAGTTGGAAGTGGTCCTGCAGTTCAGATTTCTCCCGAGGAGGCTCTTGTTGATGGTCCGACCCATTCTATGGTCACTGATATGTTTGGTCCCCCAGTCCTTGCTGGATGTGCAATGAATGGACAAGGACTGTCTTCAGCCAGGTCTTCCAGTAATGATGTTTCTCCCATGCCAAATGATGATATTGCTTGTTTACTGGATGCATTCACGGAAGACCCCTCATTTCCAAATGAGCAGGGGCACTATGAGGTATGTGATACCCTATGAGAAATTTTCTATATATTTTTCTTGATTATGATTTTGTTACAATGAAGTTTAGTTTTTTACCTGATTTTTTCCCCCCCAGTATAGCTTATGTTGTTGGATGCAATAGTTGGCCATATATCTATAATCATGTACCACTCTTTCCTATAAGGTGTATAATTTTTCCTTCCTCAGTTTGAAAATTTCTCTTTCATTTTGGCTTTCTTAATTTTTAATTTCTTTTGCGGCTACTGAAGTATTACACAGATGGAAGATTTTGATAGGATTCATTGTGCCTTTTCTATTTTCCCTTGATTGAGATGATCATCTACTGCATGTGATTGCAAGAGGCATGCAAATTATCACTGGTGTTTGTGATGAGTTCTATAATTCAGTTTACAGAGTATAATCATTTGATTTGCTTGTTTCATGAAAAACTGTGATGTATTTAATCAAATATAGGAAATGTTCAGCTAAAACTTTTGTTTTCATTTTTTTCTTGTTTTCTTATCTTCTATAGCGTGGGCTTATTATCATGCATTTTGATTTTCTTGTATAAACCTTCAATCTCTTCCTTGAAATTTCCAACCATATAGATATGTTGGCCTTAAGATGTTTGTATGTAGTCTGTAGGCGTTCTAAGATGAACACTTAGTCTTCTACGGATGCACTGTTGGTATTGTTCAGAATCACATAAAAAAGCTAAAAAACCTGGAAAGTGGGTGTTGCATTAGATTATGTGCTGTATCATTTAATATTCAAAGGACTGTTGTTCTTATTTGGTCTGACATGTTGATCTGTGCTCTGAATATGGGTTGCTTTCTTTCTCTTGTTTTTTGGGTGTTTGATTATCTGCTTTATGAACTATTGTTTACCCACCTTAACTTGAACCTGAACCACTTAGAGAAGTGTATTATATTTTGTTGTTGAACTTTTTTCCCTCGAAGTGATTCTCAGTTGAAGAGATCTTTCCTATGCATTTATTAGTTCCTGACATTTAAATTTTGCCAGTCCAAGTCTTCAAGAGGATAACATGTGCACCTCCTTGTTGTGCCTATTCAAGTAAATTGTTTTGACATGGTTGAAAGCATTAAAAAGTATAATAATAATGGTTCTTTCATTTAAAAGTATAATATTCACTGGTTCTCTACATGTTCCTTGGATCTTTTATTATTTTTGCAAATCTAGCAGTTGGTTTCAACCAATAACTTGTCCACTAATTCTCAATTTTTATGTAATACGTTACAACACTTTTTCTTAAAATGTTTTACTTCATTTGAAAATGAAGCTTGGGGAAAGCAGTCACAGTAAAGACAATAGTGCTCTCCCTCATTTGCATGGAAGTGATCCATTCAATGGTTTAGAAGACCTTGGTACCTGGGCAGAGGTGAGTGGTGGAGTTAATTTTTCTCATGACCAAGGCCATAATATGAACAATGTGCTCGCACAAGATGATGACATGGCATTTTTAGAGCTCAATGATCTTGACACCCCCTTGAATTCCCCAGTGGAATCTGGTGGATTTCAAAATGTTCCTACCAGTACTTATGCAGCATGCAATCCTAATACATCTCAACATTTAAGTGGCAGTGCACAGCAGAATTTTAGTGCAAATTTGGGACAAATATGCTCTGATGTTAATTTTCCCAGTTCTGAGACAGTTTTTCCGAGATTGAGTCAGTGTTCCATGCTTCCTAATTCATCTGGAAGGCCAGAGGGTTCTACTAACGTTTTCCCAACAGTAAGACTTTGTGACCTCAATCTTCTTACCTATCTTACTGTGATTTTTTGGATTATTATTATTATTATTATTAGTGTTGGTGTTACTTGTACTGCTTTAATGAAGCGTGCAATATTCTTCTCCATTTTAATGTTTATTGTGTTGTTAAAAACTTTATAGGGGAATACCTATCAGAATATCTTTAGCCAGGGATACACTGCTGGATACAACCTGCATTCTTTTTCATACAGACAAGCAGAGGAATTTGTGGATGCTGCAAATTATCAAGAAAGAGGTAGATCTCATAAAATTTCTGATGACAATACTGGTCAATGGAATCAGCCTTGAAGTTATATATATATGTATTTTCTTGTTCTAGATGTCAAGTCAGTGTAGAGATCCAGTTTTGAGATACTGGGTATCTAGTAGTTGAGCAAACTGGACTTATCTGAGTTGACTACTGTACGTTGTTTTATGTGGAGGTCTGATCTTTCTGTATCCCTCCACCTTGGTAGAAAGAGAGGGGAAGGATGTATTATTTTGTTTTGGTACTGTGTCTCTATTAGGTGGCTCTGTATGTGTATTTTATTTTGTGAGCTGCAGCATCTGATGAGGTTTTTGCATAAACCTCTGATTTTTGAGTTCGATGGGTGCTGCAGGTACTTGCTGCAGTCTCTAACGTTCATGCGTAGTTTTGTTCATTGAATTTCTCATATTTGTTGTTTTGTTATATTTGGTAGCAGGAGTGCCGCAAAGAAAAAATTTGTCAAGGCTCCAACAGATGTTGGGGTCCTTTACTACTGTTGTTCATGATCCTGCATCAGTTGCTCATGCTCCTTCAAATTCTGCTTATGGTGGCTCCTCCTCTATACATGTCAAGGCCGAGGTGATTAGTACGCTCAGTCAATGCACTAAGGACGCTTTGTCTGTCATGTTGGAGGAGTCTACTTATGACTACAGCTGCTGGTGGAACCTGCATGGTGCAGAATTTTGGAAGAAAGCAACGGCTGATTGCAGCAATGGATATGGTTGTGTTTTATTTACTTGGACTAATGTTGGGGTTATTCCCCCTATTTCTATTATTCCTGGAACTGCTTTTCCTTTTTTACTGCTGACTATTATGAACATGATGATATTAGTACTACTAGTTGGAGAGACATTCTTTCATGAGATGCTGACTAATTTCTTCTTGTTTTTAAGCTTTTCAAAATTTAGGTTTCGATCATCTTCTTTCCCATCTTTTATTTTTCTGCACGTTGTATTAACTAGTATTACGGTGTTGAAGTTAATTCAGTTAATTTAGCTTTGCACCACTCACTTGCGTCTCTCTTCCAAAACTTGGTTGAAGTCTCCAACAATGATCCACATATCATCAATCATTCAATGTCATATATGGTCCAAAGTTCTATTTCAAATATAGGGGGATGATAATGAGTAATACCATAAGAAATCTTGTCCCCTTCATATAATTAAGTTAACAATTTTCTAGACACACGCACAGTCTCCACTATAATCCAAATGCAAGAAAAACGCAAGAAAAAAAAAAATTAATTCTTTACAAATTGCAATATATTTTCTAGAAACACGGTTCACGCAAAAAACATTTTTGACATGCTCCTCGGAAGTTCTAAAAAAATATTTTAGGCATAGACAAAAATTAAACAAATAGATGGGGTTGCCCGCTAAACAGCTCAATCCCATTTTCTAACTTTAGATTACTCCGACTTGTTCTTGGAGTACAAATCCCACTGGTCACTAATCGTTGTTGGCCCACCGCATCACTAGCTATTGTCGTGGTATCTTCCTTTATTCAACTTAAAATCTACAATAGTAAGATTTATAAAATATATTTGTATCTATATAACATGGAGATAATATTATATATATTTTCAGACCGTGTGTCTAATATCATCAGACCTATAAACAATCAAAAAAATACCCATATATCACTGTTCTATAATATATATTAATAAAAAGATAACACACACAATCTAAAATGTGAAATAAAATCAAAATGATAATAATATTAATAACAAAAATATCAAAAGATAATTATTTATATAAATATATCTTCATTCTTCAGTAGTTATAGTTATAGCCAGCACTTACCAAAAAAAAAAAAAAAAAAAAGTTATAGTTATAGCCAGCGAATTCGAAAAATGACGTCACCATGTAATTCAACTTTTGTTGATCCCTTTTTTTTTCCTTTCCCTTTCGCTTTTGGTTCTGCCTTCTTCTTCTTCTTCTTCACAGAATTTGCATCCTTTTTCTGCCATTCTTTTGGAGTGTGAAATCTGTTATGTAATCCCGACGGTTCTCTTGTTCTTCTATCAAAAGATCTCACGCATATGTAACCTAATTAAACACCCAAACAAAATATACTTATATTGTGATTATCATTATATAATATATTATATATATATATATATATCAATTCCGTACCATTGCAAAAGCAACTGTAAATCTCCAACAGCGACATTCCAGAGTTAGTTATACATTCACACACACATATATATATATATATAAACACAATAAATAAGAGTAATTAATAGTTTGACAAGTTTTTTTTTAAAATTTTTAAAGTTTCAAATTTTGATAATATTTCGTTTGGGTAAATTCCACAAAAGACTCCTCTGAACACGAATTGGATTTATGTTTATTTCATAATCTGCAAATACCTTAAAAAAAAAAAAGGTAATTTTGAAATTTTATAATATAAAAGTTTGCAAATATTAAGAAAAAAAAAAGTTTTGAACAATATATTGATAATAATACTTGTAGTATTACCTCATTTACTTGAAAATATGTTCCCTTAAGTGCAAATCCACCCCGTTTGCTGTTCTGCATGGTATCTGTTAAATATATATATATATATATATATATTGTTTAGTATAAAGAAACTTAATATATATATATATATATATATATATATATATTGTAATAATTTTTGTTACCAAGATTGTTCCCAGAACAGTTTGATCTTCCTCTCCCCTCTTCTTTATTTGTACCTGTTTCAGAAAAATTGGAGCAAAAATTAACAAATATATGAATTCATAATTTTTTTTTTTTTTTATCAAATGAGGTAAAGAAGAAAATCCATCACTTTACCTGATAACCAGGTTGCCAAAAAATAATTAACTGGATCCTCATTTTCTCTTCTTCTAAACTGAAAGGAAAAAAAAAAAAAAAAAAATCAGAACACAATATTTTCCATTCCTTTATATGCAGGGACAAAGAAAACTAAACTAACCTGTGCCAATAATGAATGATCATCCGGTAACACATACCTGCATTAGAAAAATTAGTTTCGTCAATAAGATCCCTTTTAACAAAGACTTTATAGGCGAAAATAAAAAGGGATATATATGTATATATATATGAAGGACATAATTGTGTTCCGTGTGTAATCGACGGATATCTTTTAATTTACAAACCGGAAATGAAGTAGTTTCAGGAGCTAGAAGAACTAATGCCTCCGATGTGAGGTTTGATTCTCTTTCAGCCTTTGTTAAATCGACACATAATTCTTCTTCGGAATTTCTGTTTGAATATCCCCAACATAGATCTTCAATATCCGAGATTTCCAAACCACCACCACCACTCCATTCTTCTTCAGAATTTCTGTTTGAATCTCCCATGCATATATCTTCAATGTCTATTTTCGGGATTTCCAAACCACTCCTCTCAAGAGATTCTGGCATTTTAATGATTGACTCAAAGTTTTTAGATTGGTAAATAAATAAAAAAAAAATCATATTGAAAGGGAAAAATTATATTTGAGAATTTGAATATGAATTCAACCATTTGACAAAAAGATATTTAATTTGATTAGTAAAAGTGACTTACTATGGGTTCTAAGAGGCTAAAAAAAAACTTTATAAATCTAGTTTTATTTATTTATTTTTTTTATTTTTGTACTTATGTGCAGAAAATCTTGAAGTCTTCCCCATTTTCTCAAAAACAAAAAAAAAAAAAAGAGGACGCCAATTTTTTTTTTTTTCAAATGAATTATTCTACTTCGCCCCTTCGCCGTTCCTAGGTTGAGCTTCCGTCCATCACTCCCTGAAACTCCATCAAGCTTAGAACTATGGCATCCGGCCGCATTTTTCAGCTTAAGACTGACCCACTTACGGGAAACTCAGAATGGGTTGTCATCGAAGAGGAGAATGAAGCTCCCGAACTATTTTCACAAACTCCCCTTTTGGCCAATACTTCTTATCTCGACATGCTCAATGATTCTTGCAGAAACAATACTTTCGGTCAAGCCATTGATAAGACTATAACTAAGCCTTGCCATGTTCTTGATATTGGGTATGGTAATTACACTTTATCTCCTCCCATTTCTTTCTTTCTTCTTTTAACAATCTGTTTTTTTTTTTTTTAATGTGTGTGTTTCCGCCTTTCCGTGTATTACATCAAAAAGTAACTGCTTTCTGAACTTTGTACCCTCCAGCATTACTAGTTATTGCTATGAAATTGAAAAAGAAAAGAAAAATGGTGAAAAACTTTGGCATATTGTTTATGGCTATGGAGTCTGATAAGTTTTGGAAAATGTTGGCTCTTACTACTATGATAAAAGGAGCCTTAGGTGGCTGTTACCTGTATTATTTTACATTTCTATTCCTCATTTGTTTCATCATGTTAAGCCTGTCTAAAATTACTAATTCTCCACCATTTTCTAATGATAATGTGAAAGCTATTTAATTTTGGGGGCTCTGGTACTAAAATTACTTTGCAGTGCTGGGACTGGTTTACTATCAATGATGGCAGCAAGGGCTATGGGTCTTGGCGATTCATCAACAGGTTCTAGTTCAAAGGGTATGGTAACAGCATGTGAATCATACCTTCCCATGGTGAAGCTGATGTGCAAAGTTCTGCGTGCCAATGGTATGGACAAGAAAATACGTGCCATCAATGAGTGATCAGATGAATTAGAAGTTGGTGTACCACTTCAAGAGCTGATATTCTAGTAAGCATTGATGTCTTTGTGATATGCATCTAAGTGGTTTCTCTTTTAGACCTTTTATGTCTTATTGAAGTGTCCAAGAAATCATTAATGCGTTTTATTACAAAATTGCAAAATTCTGGGGAGAATGAATCAGTGCAATCTAATCATTCATATAAAGTGCATTTAATGGGGTGAGGTTTTCTTTTCCTTTGAACCATATGTTATTGGTTGAGGTATCTATAGTAGTTAGAATAAACAAGCTGTTTAAAATCAACAATAGGGTACTGAATTCCCTATATACATGCTTGCTTTTTTTTTTCTTTTTGCCTCATATTTTCACCCATAATGGATTAGCTTTTCTTAGGGGATCAGAGGGGAAGATTGCAAGCCATAGACTCAAGTTTTTGTAATAATTTGACATTAAGATATAATAAAATGAGAAGTATTTGTGAAATGAAAAAACTTCAGATTGTGAAAACTGAGTCAGAATAGAGAAAGTATAATTTTATTGCAGTAGTTAGGATATAAGTATGATCGGTAACAGAAAAATGAATTAAGATAATAATAAGAAAGAGAACTATTAGTTTCATACAAGAGTGAAAGATAAACACTAGGAGTCACATCTAGGACTTTAACCAACTTCAAGATTACTTGGACTAGACTCATGAATGGAATTCTCTAAGTTTACAGGGACAAAGGCTTTAAAATCAACTATATACTGGTAATTACTGTGAACCATAATTAAAGACTCAGAAATTACTGGAAACCACTGACTTTTTTAAGACTCCTAAACTTATTTAGATTAAACTTCCTAGCTATTGGTTTATAAAATAGAATTTCTAATTCTTGTCCTTACTTCATTGCCAGGTCTACTGCACAATCTTCAATTGCATTTTTTTGAGGCGTCGCTCATATACATTAAACTATTTAACTTTAGTGAATTATTTGATCATCACGGTGGAAATTCTATGTTGTGCCTGTGCACTTACATAAGTGTCAGAGACATTCACTTTTGTTTTCATTACTAAAGATTGCTTAAAATTATTCTCTATACTTGCAGATAAATGATGTATATTATTTTCTTTTTCCTTCAGCTTGTTGATAGCTCATACTTAATGAAGCTGCAATGTTTGTTTCATAATGAAGCAGAAGCATCAGATGGTGTCTGTCTTGTTCCAGATGGATGGATGGAGTTTTGTGCATCAAACAGCAGCAGTTCGCCATGCACTGTGATGCAATAAAAGAAGAAATTAAACTGGTAACTACAAATTCTGAGGCTATTGCTTACTTTTACATATTGTTTTAAGTTGGTTATAGATTAACATTCTATTCAGCTCTCAGTAGCGTTCAAAGTTTTTGATTTTGACTTTTGGAAAAGGCCAGATAGTTATGGGGAAACAAAGATTCATATAAAGGCCACTGATAATGGTAGAGTTCATGCCATAATCTCATGGTATGCATTTCATCAATATAATTACTATTTAAAAAAATAATAATAAAAAATATGAAAAGCATCTGCTTTCATGTTCTAGCTCAGGTTCCAAATACTTTGATTCTACTCTAGGTGGTTGCTTCAACTTGACAAGCAAGGGACATCATTTTACTGCACTGGGCTGAAATGGGTTACTTCCAGTATGACTGAGGCCACTTCATCTTTTCCTGGTAAGTCAAGCCATGCCAAGTTTTAATTTTCATAACGATGGCAAGCTTGAGATATTTTCTTTTGGAAGCTCCAACTTTCATTATATGACACAACTTTTATTTCTGAGAGTTAATTTGCCTTTTGACATTAGTTTCTCAAAAAATACTCCTACAAGCTTTTGTATTTCAATTTTAATCTTGGATTTTGCAACAAAGGTGACCAAATTTTTTTTGCAGTTACACAATTTTTGCAAGACTTGTCTCAGCACTATATATGTGATGATTTTGTTGGCATTTGTTTTGTTCCCCTCTTCAAAAAATGCTTTGGTGGTTGAAGTGATGCTGTAAAGCCTTTGTAGCATGCAATTGGTCCCTTTATGCTGTGGTGATTCTTTTATGCACTGTTGAATGTAAATACAAGTGAAATTTTTTTGGGTTCTTTCCTTCATTGGGAATGGTTTTTGTATCCTGATGAAGTTGCAACACAAGAATGATGTAATCTTTCTTCTTTGAGTATAAAGTTTTAATTGAGACTAGAGTCTTCTTTATATCATCACTTTTAACATATGAAATCACAATTTTCTTTTATTGTCAATAATTAAGAATATACTATATTTGTAATATTTTGCTACTATCATGATTCTAATTGATATATATATATATATATATATATATATATATATATATATTTGTTTAAGTGAGATTCTTGGTTGTTGGATTTATACCATTTTTTTCTGGATTAGTACATTTTCAGAGGAGGGCATTTGGGGCTCCTATTATTATCATGAAAACCCTCATAGAAGGGGGAAAAATGGTTAAATGTGAAGTTTTAGAATAGGTAAAGCTCAAATTTTGTTGGTAGGAAATTTTAAGTTGCTTTGTGATTTCCAAGTTTTGGCTTTTCACTTCAGAAGCTTCTCAACATAAAAAGCTTGTGGCATGTGGATATTAAGATATTACATTTGGCAGTAAATTTTATCTACAAGAAGAAACAATAACCTAATTCATCATAAGAAGATGGACGGTAGGAAAAAAAAAAAAAAAAAAGAGAAGGGGAAAAAAAACTATTAAACTCAATAAAGTGTGTTAACTCCCCAAAACCTAGGAATAATAAGATGAATAGGAAGTGGATCACAAAAATCAAGAGACCAAGCGCATAAAAAATTGAGCATGAGAATTATAATTTCTGGGCACAAAACGAATAGTTAGGTCATAGTTAAGTGTTTTTTGACGAGGTAATAAAATTTTGATCATAAAGGTCAAATGGTATTACTGGATTTGATCAAAGGTTTATATCCAACATAGGGTGCGTTAACCCAGAATTCATAGTCTGACCAACAAAAAATTCAAGGATATTAATAAATAAAATTAAACTTTTGCCAATTAAGGAATTAATCATTAGAAAGAATATTTAATACATAAAATACATAGTTAGTCAACAACCAAGTAAGAAAATAATAATATTTCACTTTCAATATAATATGTATTTGATTTATGATTTGATCAAAATCAAATCTTAAATAATATAAAAAAAATAATTATTTAACGGTAAAAAAACTAAGGTGTATGAATAAGTGTTGGAATTAAGTATTGGAATCGTTCATTCATTCTCATTCTTCTTTCATTCTTTCTTGATTTTCTTTCCTTGATTTTCATTTTCTCTTTTCCATGTTCTTGATTTTCTTTATTCTCCGCTGAGATTTCTTTTCTTGATTTTCTGCTGGGTTTCTTTTCATGATTACTTGAAACTGAAATGTGAGGTACTTCTTATGCCCTAATTTAAATGCAATTTCTGAAGAAATTCGGTCCAATGCTTGCTAGGAAGAGTTGAAAGAGGAAAGGTTAAGAGCAAAAGAAGAAGCCGAGGATTTAGCCCAGGAAATGGCTGAATTAAGGTATCAGATGACAGAGTTGCTTGAAGAAGCGTAACGGTAAAAAAACTAAGGTGTATGAATAAGTGTTGGAATTAAGTATTGGAATCGTTCATTCATTCTCATTCTTCTCGTTTCTTCTTTCATCCTTTTCTTGAATTTTTCTTGATTTTCTTTTTTTTCTTTTCCATGGGTTCTTGATTTTCTTTATTCTCCGCTGAGATTTATTTTCTTGATTTTCTGTTGGGTTTCTTTTCATGATTACTTGAAACTGAAATGTGAGGTACTTCTTATGCCCTAATTTTCATTCAAAAGTGCAAGGCCGTTCTAGTTATAGTGTTTCTCCTTTTTTTCCCGTTTTGGATTTTTGTATATTTGACTGAAGTAGAATCTCTGTGTAGGTGCCATTGATTGACGTTAATCATTGTGAATTCACTTAAATGCAATTTCTGAAGAAATTCGGTCCAATGCTTGCTAGGAAGAGTTGAAAGAGGAAAGGTTAAGAGCAAAAGAAGAAGCAGAGGAATTAGCCCAGGAAATGGCTGAATTAAGGTATCAGGATCAAAACGACGTCCCATGGGTTCAATTGTTCTTGTTGAGGCCGGTTGCATTCTTGGCGGCATCAACAGCCTCTTGTACCTTTGACATCATTTGCTGCCCACTTTCTTGCACTGATTCCTTAGCAGATTGTGCTGCGTTGCTCGCCTGGTTCATCATTCGGCTGCCCTTTTCCTGTTCATTCAAATTTCAAACATAATAAATAATTACATACATAAATTGCAACATTTATAAAAGTTGCAGCAACATCAGGGTGATCTGCGCCAGAAGATAAACTTAGGAGAAGCAAAGCTCGAGATATGTGCCGGAGTGCAAGTTCTGTTTGGTTAAGACCATGGTAGAAAAGGGCCATAATCCCATAACTGCAGCAGTATTGGACAAGGAAAATGTCAATAACAGAGAGGTTTCAGAGGGAAAGGACAACAAAACACCATCTAATCAAATATAGTTACCATTAAGACCATTGGACATCATTCTTCTCGTTTCTTCTTTCATTCTTTTCTTGAATTCTTTCTTGATTTTTTTTTCTTGATTTTCATTTTCTCTTTGATTTTTTTTTTCTTGATTTTCATTTTCTCTTTTCCATGGGTTCTTGTTTTTTTTTTTTTTCTTCCCTGTTTTTTCTCCGCTGAGATTTATTTTTTTCTGCTGGGTTTCTTTTCATGATTACTTGAAACTGAAATGTGAAATATTTCTTATCATGATTACTTCAAAGTTTCAAATGTGAGGCCGTTCTAGTTATAGCATTTCTCCTTTTTTTTCCCGTTTTGGATTTGTGTATATTTGACTGAAGTAGAATCTCTGTGTAGGTGCCATTGATTGACGTTAATCATTGTGAATTCACTTAAATGCAATTTCTGAAGAAATTCTAAGAGCAAAAGAAGAAGCAGAGGAATTAGCCCAGGAAATGGCTGAATTAAGGTATCAGATGACAGGGTTGCTTGAAGAAGAGTGCAAACGCCGTGCATGTGTGGAACAAATATCTTTGCAAAGAATATCAGAATTGGAGGCTGAGGTATTTGTTACTTTGATATTTCACTTTTTTATCCCGTCTAAAGTATGATTTTCATTCCTCTTGTGTTGAAGCTTTAAAAGGAACGGGTAAGTAGAATCTATGTGTAGGTGCCATTGATTGGAAAGGCTGCTGGAGATAGAGGTCTTATAAGCCAATTTTTGGGACCAAAATATGGTGCATTTGCAGTACGGGGATCTCTGGGCAATTTTTCTGTACCTGGGTTGCCTCCTTTACTCAGTCAGCATTAAGCATTTAGTATCTGAATATATGACTTCAGATACTAAAGTTTTTGAGGTCGTCTCAAATCCTGATGGTCACAGCAAAGGCCCTCCTCTGCACAACCTTGCCTTTAGGCATATAGGATATGATGGGATATATGTTCCACTTCTGGTTAACAACATCAAGGAATTCTTCAGGGTTTATTCATGCAGTGACTTTGCTGAGTTCAGGTAATTACCATAGTCATTAAGAGAGAGTTTGAGAAAAATACTTCTTATGCAATTTCTATGAGTTGTATATTGTTTTGTACACAGGTTCATACTGACAAATGCATAATTGTGTAGTTCTACCATATGGAGATTGTAATTCTAGGAGTTAGTTATTTTTCTGGGTTCTTTTCCCACTCTCAAATCAAGGTCTTTCTTGGAATCTGAGTGCAGTTGTGGTTGCAATTAGGAAAATCTCTATGCTTTGAACTCTTAAGGATCATCTAAGTACATTATTAGGGAAAATGGTCAGAGTACCTGCAGTTTATATTGGTTCTATAGTTTACTTTTTTGTCTCTTGGTATATTGCTTCCAGCAATTAGGTGAGATGATTACTGATTTTCAGTGTCTAGCTAGTCTTTTAGAACACTAGTTGGAGAAAAAGAAAAACAAGAATGAATCAAAATACACAGCACTTTATTAGCATCATTTTAAGTGTAGATTGTTGAATTACAACTAATGATGAAGACTTCCTTATATTCTATAATTTCATTGTATTTTTATATATAGGACAAGAAACATTTTCTTTTTCTTTTTTTATGAAATATTTCCCTATACTCTCTAACTTTTCTTGTAGGACCAAAGCAGCAACTTTAAATCTTCTGTTTCTCCAACTTGGTCAGGTTCTTTAAACTGTTTTAAAGAATTGCTTATTAGGTGATAAGGGAGAACTATGCCTGCTCCAAGTAGATGTTATGAGCGAAAATAATCTTTTAACCACTATAGGACATAAATACTTTCTCTTCATAGCATATGGACAAAGTCATTAAAAAAAAAAAAATGTTAATTACAGTTAGTTGATGCATGTGAAATATCAGGCAGTTGTTCCAAAGAGTTTAAACTATTCAATCCACTACATTGCATTACAATTCTGAATCTCATGCAATTTTTCTTCTCTTTTTGTTCTCTCATTCTATCTTACTTTCTTTTCACTTTCTCTCTGTCTCTAATTCTTCTCATAATATCTTCTTCTTGCTTATATAGGAGTTTAATTTGAATTCAAATTAATCTAAGGATCATCATCATTTGTTGAAGATAAGGTTTTTTTTCTCTTTTTAAAAATTTTTTATGTTTCTTGAATTCATGTTTTATCCGTATGGTTTTCCCTCTTTCTTTCTTTATGGTTTTATCTAAAATATTCTGCCTTTCTTTCTTGCATTCATGTTTTCTCAAAAAGGTTTCTTTCTTTCTGGAATTCATTTTGCTTCTTCTTCCCATCCCTGCTGATGTAACAGTAACACATTATGGAACCAACCATTGCAGTATTGATGCACGCTTGTATCTACATCCACTTTAACAAATTTTTTTAACAAGTAATCAACATTTCCGATATACTCTGTTATGATGTAGGTATGTTTTTGTGCATTAATTATTCCTAACAACCCAAGATTCTTTACTTCTATATTTTCTGTACCAAAGAGCAGTTAGTACCTAATGTGATTTAATTGTTCTTAATTCTACTGTGGGTAGAAACTGTGATGCTCATCAAATATCACTAGACCATGATAAAGAATCCAGGATAAAGAACTTTGAAATGAATGAAGCTAAAAGTAAAAAAGTAGGAAATTTTTTTTGTTATTCTCCTTTAAATTAATGATGAAGGTTCAATCTAACTAGTTTTTATTTTTATGCTTAATTTGTATTATTTCCTGAGTTATTACTCAATAAAGTTGTAACAGAGGTTAAGGTGAATCTTTTGTTATTTTTGCATTTTGCCAGAAGAGAAGCTAGTTAAGGAGTCCAGAGTGTTCCCATGTATTTGACTCATTGAAGAATACCACTAAATGATTCTTTATATCAATTCTATAATATTCCTATAATGCTTATTCTTGAAAACATGAATGAGTAGTTTGATTGGCTAGACAATTTAGTTGATGACTATAAGACCAAATTGAGACCAACTTTGATGCTTCTTAATTTTCTTGAAAATTTTTCTTAAGAATCATACTGAAAATTAGTTGTAATGCCAGATTTTGATTTTTTGGTGATGATGTTTATATTCCACTATCTGTAATGTCAAAAGGCAGAATCCAGAATGTCTATCCTGAGGAATCGACAATGAAAGGGTTTCAAGAGGTCGAAATGCAACTTTTTTCCCTCTTTGGGCTAAAGCATAGTTCAGGTAAGAGATCTTAACCATATTTCAGTTTTCATATTCTATCTACTAATTAGGGCAAATTGTCTAGGTAACATCTAAACATTTAGAAACCTCAGCTTTTACACTTAATTATTTTCTTTTTTTTAATTTTATTTTAAATCATGGATGGTCCATATCTCCGTGTTTCTCAAGATAATATCTATCTCACTTACTGAGAGTCACAAGTTAACTATATTTCCCAGTGAGAAAGTAACTTTGAATGCTAAGGTTCCCTCTAAAAACGATACCAATGACTGTGCAGGCCTTTAAAGCTTATACTCTAAACATGCTTCATGTGCAAGTCCATTATATACTAGCTTCCATCTCTTGATTTTTAAACAGTGTAGGTTTTGGAAGACTTTGATCACTTACGCAGATTAATGCGATTCAAAGTCCTTGTATATAGATTTCTGTGGTTTTGACACTGGATAAACTTATGTGCAAATGAACAAATTGGCGGCAATACAGTTCGTGCAATGATTTCTGTTTTAGCAGGCTAGAGATCTATTAGAATATCCTTGTTTTGAAGTTTTCTGGTGATACGAAGAAGACAAATTTTTAGGATCAGTCTATGCATAGTGAATTACTTTGGGATATTGTCTTTTTTATTTTTTCTAATTTTATTCTAAGTTTAAATAATACTTCGAGTTTAAAAGTTAATACATTATTAGCTTTGGGCAATAGAGTGTCTGCTTTCTTTCGTGATGTTACAATTGTTTGATTTAGGAAAGGTTGAAGGATGCTTTGATATAATTTTAATTTGTTTTCTTATGGATTCCGCATCCACTTCCTTGTGCTTTATTTTTTCGTTTATGGTGTCTTTCTTAAAAAAATTTGTAATATATGTCATCAATCTATGCAATGAAGTGTTGACTACTAGTGTAATTGGAATGATAATTTTAGATCCAGAACAAAACTCTACAATGCAGAATCTGTTTTAGACACAATATGACTAATATATTGCTTTTTGTTTAATCATGCTTATTGCCCTGGTTTTCATATATTACAGTCAAATAATGAAATAAAGAATAAGTATGCATCTGTATTTATGCATATATATATATATATATATATATGTAGAGAGAGGAAGAGAGAGCGAAAGATATGAGCAGAAGTGCTTTTAGAAGGAGGAGGTATTTTCTGATGCTGATATCTCTTAGTGCTAAATCTGAAATTTAAGTGACTCCTAATTTATACTGTGCCATACCAATTTTGGCAGTTTCTGGTTTAAAAAAAAAGACAAAGAGTTTCAAAGATGAGGAGTACTTCATAAGTTCAGTGCCAACGAATCAGGTTGTTCAGGAGTTTTGGTTGCTTCTATAACAGTCTCTTTTGCTGCTTTGGAGATGAATTATTATCTAGTTTTGTTTGCTTATTTCCTCTTCAGTATAATGTGCTTTTGCATTCTTGTTATGGAATTAACTTTTAGAAATGTTTGTTACTCTCAGCATTTTGAGTCAGGACTATCCGTGAGAAATAACCAAGGGTTTGAATCAAATAGGTAAGATCTATTTGTTTGAAAATAATATTCTGGTATTTCATATGATATGCTCCTTTAGTATCTTATTGGTTTGCTGTTTGTCTAATCCGTTTTGAATGTAACTGATTGAAAAGTATGTCTTTGCGGCTTTCAAAATGGCATGATGTACCTTGAACTTACAATAATTTACTGAAATACTATCATTTATGAACTCTTGGAAAACATTATTAACTCTCTGAAATAGAAAATGCCCATTTGAGTAGCGAAAGCACTTTAAGTTAAGTGCAGATGCCGATTCTCACCAGAAAGTTAGTAGTATCTCAAGTCTATTTCATTTCTCGGACAAAAAGGTCAACAAGTTATGGAGTAAAGCAGAAGACTGCAATATATTTGAGAATGTTCTGTTCTAGTGGGATACAGCCTCTTCAATTTTCTGTTGAAGGCATATCAGTGCATGTTTGACATTGACATTTTGTGTACGATATATATATAAACACAATATTGGTATGTGAGCATACATAGATGTCTATATAAGTATATGAAATTGAGGACATGAGGTGGGTGGGTGGGGGTTTGGTTCTTAAGAGGCCAGCTGTTTAGTAGCAATTATTGAATCCAGTCTTGTCGTATTTTATTCTTTTTGAACCTTGTCCCTTCTATTATTTTGGGTTTTTTAACAATGGTTATCAATTAGGCTGGAATCTGCTGTTTTAGACCTTGTTGCGGATGACAAACAGGGGCTGCATATGCAGAAAACTTCCTATCATTGGGATAAGGTAATTTGCAGAATTAAAATTCTTAATTCTTGTTCTTCCTGCTTTATTTAACCTAATCCATTTTATTTTTGCAACAGAGGAGTAAGAAATATATCAAATTGAACAATGTGGAACGTGTGACAGCAAGTGGAAAGGTACTTAGAGATCTTTCATATTTTGCATGTTTGTATAATTCTTACATAGACATAAACTACATTTTATTTCTCCATGGATTGAGTTTTGATGAAATGGTAGATTTTGAGTACCAAGATGACTACTGTGTATCCAGTAGGTTATCATGAAGCTGGTTGTTTTCCATTTTGACAATGTGTGAATATTCATGTAATTGTTGAATTCTAGTACGTGTATCAAATGGATTTTGCTTTTTATACCACTTTTCAGTCATTGCTTGAGGAAGCATGCTATTAGGTATGTCATTATGTCATTTTGAGACATGGGTCCCTGATAAAGGGTAAAATTGTTTCTGCCAAATAAAATGAAGAAATTCATTCCTAAATAGAGTTAGAATCACTTTACTGATTGCTTGTTGAGGCCAACTGTTTATTTTCATTCTGTAGGTAAAGACAGAAGGAGGTGCAAAAGTCAAAGCTAAGAGAACTGGCATGTACAAGAAATGGACAGAGCAAACACATAAGAGAATATCCCTTGCGGGAGCAAGAAATGGTGGCACTGCTGAAGGATCGGCTAGTTTGGCAGGTACCTATCGTAATATTTTGCTAAACTTACTCTCTTTGAGACCCCGAACTGCAGTAATGCCTATACATACATACAGGGTATGTGGAGCATTTACATTTTGTTTGGTCTCTAGATGGACAGAGCATCATTTTAAGTGTAGATTGTTGAATTACAACTAATGATGAAGACTTCCTTATATTCTATGATTTCATTGTATTTTTATATATAGGACAAGAAACATTTTCTTTTTCTTTTTTTGAAATATTTCCCCTCTACTCTCTAACTTTTCTTGTAGGACCAAAGCAGCAACTTTAAATCTTCTGTTTCTCCAACTTGGTCAGGTTCTTTAAACTGTTTTAAAGAATTGCTTATTAGGTGATAAGGGAGAACTATGCCTGCTCCAAGTAGATGTTCAGAGCGAAAATAATCTTTTAACCCCCATAGGGAAAAAAAACCAAAAAGTTTTTGTGGTCGCTCAAATCCTGATGGTCACAGCAAATGTCCTCCTCTGCACAACCCTGCCTTTAGGCATACAGGATATGATGGGATATATGTTCCACTTCTAGTTGACAACATCAAGGAATTCTTCAGGGTTTATTCATGCAGGGACTTTGCTGAGTTCAGGTAATTACCATATTCATTAAGAGAGAGTTTGAGAAAAATACTTCTCATGCAATTTCTATGAGTTGTATATTGTTTTGCACACAGGTTCATACTGTCAAATGCATACTGTCAAATGCTCCAAGTAGATGTTCAGAGCGAAAATAATCTTTTAACCACTATAGGACATAAATACGAAAGTTTTTGAGGTCGTCTCAAATCCTGATGGTCACAGCAAATGTCCTCCTCTGCACAACCCTGCCTTTAGGCATACAGGATATGATGGGATATATGTTCCACTTCTAGTTGACAACATCAAGGAATTCTTCAGGGTTTATTCATGCAGGGACTTTGCTGAGTTCAGGTAATTACCATATTCATTAAGAGAGAGTTTGAGAAAAATACTTCTCATGCAATTTCTATGAGTTGTATATTGTTTTGCACACAGGTTCATACTGTCAAATGCATAATTGTGTAGTTCTACCATATGGGGATTGTAATTCTAGGAGTTAGTTATTTTTCTGGGTTCTTTTCTCACTCTCAAATCAAGGTCTTTCTTGGAATCTGAGGTTATGGTATATTTACATGTCAAATGTTGATTAATGGATCCTGATAACAAGAAGTTCGGAAGAGGTAACATTTTTAATTTTTAATTTATTTTTTTAAATGTTTAAAATTTTTTTGCATATTAAAATTTTTGGTGTCACAATTCAGATTTAGATACGTTTTGGTAAAACATTCCTTTAAAGGGTTTTGGTTAGGCTGTCTGGACCTATTCTCCTCACATTTTTTTTATGCCTTGTCCCTAGCAATTTATGTTTAGATAAATGATTACCTCAATGTGAAAGATTAGAGTTTAGAGTAGCGATTTTGCGTTTCCTGTAGCACACAATGGTCTAGTTACAGTTTATATCTCTTAATATTGAAGATGAGTTTGAAATGGTCATTCTGTTTACTGCAAATAAATGGAATTTTTAAACTCGGCACTTCATCAATCCTTGAGTTTTCCTGATGTTTTGTGACAAAAATGTATAGAATACAAGGCCACTTGTAATTAAAAAATTCAAATGCAAAAGTGCTATAATTTCATTTAAATTTGATTAGTTTAAGTACCATACCCTAAGATTCTCCATTTGTATATTTATTTTCTTTGTGTTAGGATTTGATTTAAAAATGGATACATACATACATATATATATATACATACATATATATATATACATACATATATATATATACATACATATATATATATATATATATATATATATATATATATATATATATATATATATATATATATATATATGCATTTAGATTTAGAAATTGTACGGACTGATTGAAAAAACATTTACTCTTTTATTTTATTTTTTTATGCTGATGTCTGCAACAACATCAATATGATAAGGTTGTAATTAATTTCTTTTTCTGTTCTAATGTGCTGTTTGTGCAATTTTTGTAAAAATTAAGGAAGTCTGTCCTGATTGAGGGTAAGGTTCTTTTGATTCATTCATATTTTTTCTTGATAATGTTAAAATAATTCTCTTCTTCCCTGAAGCCTTTCCATATATATATATATATATATATATATATATATATATATATATATATATATATATATACATATCCATTTTTATTTAGAAATTTGGCAGGGCTAAGGATTGAAACAAATTCTTGGAAAAATTTGTTAATGTTCACAAAGAACAATTACCTGCTACTTTTGTACATCAGAAGACAATAGGATTATATTATTAGCAGATCAAGAATGCCATGCTTAAATAATTGGACTTTTTTTTTTGCTGATGTCTGCAAATATAAATAAGATTGTAATTAATTTCCTTTTCTGTTCTAATGTGCTGTTTGTGCCATATTGCAGTTTAATCTAGAAGAATTTGAAGTGTTACAATTAAGAAAGGAGTCTGTTATGATTGAGGGTAAAGTTTTTTTTTTTTTTTTTTTTTTTTTCAAGTACTCTTTTGATATTTCTTTTTTCCAATGAGACATAGGCATAGCTGTAGATGTAGATGTATATATATATGTGTGTGTATATGTATAGGTCATAGGAAATAGGTGTAATTGTAGGTATAGGCATAGAATAGGAAATAGGTGTAGGTGTCATAGGCATATAGGCAAAATAGGCGTAGGCATAAGCATTCTCAACATTCTTTTGCAAAAACAAAGAAAGGTATCGCATCAATGACTTCAAGGCATCCCAGAATTATGACGACACTGAAGCTTTGATTCATATGTTTTCTATGGCATCAGGTAAGAACCATATGCCCCTAATCATCATCATCTTTCATCCCTTTTGATTCATATGTTTTCTTGATAATGCATTCAATGCATATTTAAATCCTTTCTTTGTGTTAGGATTTGATTAAAAATTTGATATATATATGTATATGCATTTAGATTTAGAAATTTTCAGAAGGATTGAAACAATTTCTTGAAATTTTTTTTTGATGTTCATAAAGAAGAACAATTACAACATGCTACTTATACATCAGAAGATAATAGGATCAAGATTGCCTTGGTTATAGGTCCTCTTTGTCATAGGATGTTTTTTTCTTTTTTTTGGGATGCTGATGATGTCTGCAACAACATCCACATAAATAAGGTTGTAATTATTTTATTTTTCTGTTCTAATAATGTGCTGTTTGTGCCACATTGCAGAATTGGTAAAATTAAGGAAGGAATCTGTTTTGATTGAGGGTAAAAGAGTTGTCTTTCACGATAGCTTATGGTTAGTACTGTAGACCACCACCAATCATCATCATCTTTCAACTCTTTTGATTCATTTGTTAATGGGGAGATTAGTTAAAAGAAAGACAAATGTTAAAGTTGATTATCTCTTTGGTGGCTTATGGAAGTTCTGTTTTGTCCCTTATGGTTGATTATCTTTTATGGTTTTCACTACTTGAGGCTTCTAAGTTACTTCAGAAGACGATATCATTGGTTGGAGCTTTTTGGGAGAGAGAAATCAGAAATGAAATGAAGTATACTAACTGGAGCAGCTTTTCCACCGACTCACTCTAACGAAGACAAACAGATTAGATTAAAATCCATCCATATATATATGCATGTATATTACTTTCTTTTATAATTTCGGAATGTGAATTTGTAATGTAACATCTTTTTACAGCAGTTTGTTTGTTCTTGATTTGAAATGGGCATGGATTGCAGTTGGACATGGTGGAGGAAGAATGAATCTGTTTCAAGAACACTATTTGTGCTAATCCTTGGTCAACTCGTGTCTTTTGTGATGGCACTTATGAGTTCCAGTCCTTCACTCACTGCCAATTTGGGTAAAACTTCTTTTTTTAATCTATCTTCAGTTAATTTTGTTCAATGTCCTTAAATTTGATTCTGGGTTAATTAATTAATAATGGCATATATGTATGTTGGTGTGGATACACTGCTGAAACTATATTTCTTCTCTTACACTGCCTTGGCTCTGGTTTATGGAAGCATCTTGATGTACAGGAGTCAGAAATTGAGGGTAGAAATTGAGTTTCCATATAATGAATGGCTCACTGTTAATAAACAGCAGAACTTCATTCAGGTTTTATGAACTTCATTTAGCTTATAGAGCTCACATTGTATGAACTTCATTCAGGTTTTATGTCTTGCTCCCAATATTAGTTTTATCTACTGAACAAGAAACCTGTGGGATATATTTTGTTTGGCCCCATAATGCACTGCTTTTCTTTTCCCCATTCCCAACCTCTCTCTTATCTATCTCTACTTTTTTGCTTATCATCTTTGGAAGTTGTATTTTTGATTTCTCAGTTATACTTTGAAGATCTTCTACTTTTACTTTCCTGAATTTTAATTTGCTCTACATTGTGCTCGCTATACTGCTTAGTGTCTCCCTTGTTCATAACATTTTACATGTATATCGCTGCTGCTGCTGCATAAGTTACTACTTGCAAATATTCATTTTTCTTTTTATCTAGTTGCTTGAACACAATGCCGCTAGACTTAAATATTTTTGCCATGCATATAGTCATTCCTCAAGACTCATTTGAACACAATGCCTCTAGACAAATATTTTTGCTTCATGAAGAAGAGGATAAGCTGATAACCCCCAATCAAGTGATGAAGGTTCATGCAAACAGAAACAACCGATATAAGCCTTGTAAGTCCTCTGCAACATCTTAAACTTAAACTTGTTGTAGTTAAACTTGTCCAAGGTGTCCTTAATTGTAACTTTCTTTAAATTAATCAAAGTGATTTGAGTAATATTTTTAAAGGAAAAAACCCAAAAATTTTCTTGATATTTTGATGGAGCTTTCTAGATTATATGTGTTGGTGCATTAATCTCATCCCTGTAATTTGTCTTATTTCAAGAAAATCAATTACGTAAAATTTTTCTAAAATATACGTAATCCACTTAGAAAGAAATCTTACTTTAAAAAAAAATAAAATTAGATGCCTAATAATGTTTTGAATTTCCTTGAAAGAATTTAAAAAATATCCATCTTGTGACTAGTTATTTATTATATTATTTGAATTTCTTAAGGTTTTTTGATGATTGCAAATCTTAATGTTAAAAAAATTTTATTTTGGGGGTGGTAACATATCTTGTTACTATAACTTTTAGAAAATTGTTATTTTTATGTATCATCTTTTTCTTTCGTGGTGTTTATACTTTTGGAAGATTGAGGATTGTTCTTCTTGTGATTATCATTTCAGAAATTTCAGATTGCAGGGTTTTGGAAGGGATATTGGGTTTCATACTAGTTTTTACTAGTCTCAGTGTATCTCTAATTTTCCATTTTTATTGCTTCAAAATCATTCAGCTTCTGTTCATTGTTATTCTTTGTAAGCCTTTTCATTCTGTTTCAAGCTGGTTTATTTTGACTGAGTGTTTGAGAACTTATGGAGGATTTGAGGAGAACTTAGTTGGTGAAATTTGTGGCCTAGGCTTTTAATGAGACTAATTACGCAGGGTTTGTTCTTCTTGGTCTATGCAGTTGAGTCTGGAATCAAGCAAATTAATGCAATCCTGCACCAGGTTACCCAAAAAAGGCTAATTTAATGTGTAAATTTTTGTCTTCTTATTCTTTTAATTCTTATAAAAGTGAGTGATTCCTCTGTACTTAATTGAATCATGGTAATTGTTGGTTCTGGATACAGATTTTTTACAACTGATTCTTAGAGTAGTCTCATTTGTTTCGTTTTCTTATTCTTTTTCCCATTTGATTACAATGTTTCATAAGGTTGATACCTCTAATCAGTTTTTCGACTTGACATGTGGATATACTATATATATATAATTTTTTTTTTTGCTTTGATGTAGTTAGAGATTGGATAAAAGGAAAAAGATTGAAAAAAGAATTCAAATGCAACGAGAAATTCAAGAGTCTCTAGTAGATAAGGATGCTTTTGAGCTTTATATTTCCAATTTATCAAAAACTCTTTAAAAATGTGCCTGTTGTTTGAATTAATTTTATTCTATCTTGAGAGTTTGTTTGGAATGAAGAAACTCAAGGAATCTCGGTAATTGTGATCTTGATACTTTCTAGATTTCTACATTTTCAAAGCCCCACTCTTAGCCTACTCATTATAATATATGTTTCTAGGATTTGTGCTGTGCTTACTGGAATTTCTGTGGCTCTTCATTCAGTATTATTCAGGGATTATAATGTATAGCACTGTTCACCTTTATTGCTTCACTAGTACCAAAAGTTCTAGTTTTACGAATATTTATACTTATTATTATTATTATTATTATTATTATTAATATTATATTATTTGCTTTATATGATATACTATTATTAATTATCTTCAAAAAGTAAGGATGCTCGAAAATTATTGTTTGCATGGTAGATATTCAGTTTATTATATAATATGAATTAATTTTATGTTCTATTATTGTCGCAAATTTTACGTTGAAAAGAAATTTTTGTTGGAGGGAGGTTTTAAAAATTTAGAAAATTAAGGTAACATATCTTGTATTTGCATATAATTAGATTAGATGGCTTAGGTTTTTCTATTTTTATGTATAATTCTATTGATTTATTTATCCTTTGGAAGAGTGTGGATTCCTTTTCATGAATTTCAGATCGTACAATTTTAGCGATATTTATCATTTGAATGTGAATTTCAGATTGTAGAGTTTTCGAGGGGTCTGCTATTTTGTCAAGTGAAACATCATGATATTGACAGTTCTTTTTGAGTTTCCTTAATTTTCGTTCTCTTGGTCGCATTCAACAAAGCCTACTACTCTATTCCATGCTGATTTCTTTTGGTAGAGTGTTTGGCATGGAGGTTTTATGGAGAACATAGTTGGTGAAATCTGCCTAGTTCCTATTTCTCATTGAGCTTTTTGTTCTTTTAACAAGAATAATTACATGGTTCCTGTTCTTCTTGGTTTATGCAGTTTATGCTTTATTGCAATCTTGCATCAATTGACCCCTTGAAGACTAATTTGTTATTTCATTATAATTGGTAAAGAGGTTGGTTATTAAATATTTAGTTAAATCATTGGTAATTGTTGGTTTATACACAATTCTTTAAGGAACCTTGTTTTCATTTATGTTCTCCTTCTATTTGATTTACAAAGTCACATGGTTGTTACCTCTCACCTTTTTTCTGCGTGTACAGTGTCTGGCAAAGGTTGTTTCCTCCCATCATTTTGCCAAGATGACCTGTGGATATGCTGTTTGTTGCAGGTGGTGATGTTTGTACAAATAAGTCCTTCAGATAAGGATCCAAGAAAAACTCTTAGTTTGTCTAAGACATTCTTGCACGTCTAGAGAAACACGTTTCAAATCATGCAGACAAATTTAAAACAAAAGACGAAACATGCACCCGTCTTCAAGAGAAGGTCATGTTTTTATTTAGGGTTTTTTTCTCAAGCTTCAATCAGATCAATTTAACTATCATTTTGTTTTACCTCTATTGACGTCTTTCAAAATTCCTATTCTAGAAACATCTCTTGCTTCTACTCTAAGAGGGAGAAGCTAATGGAGCAATGGCAGTTTGAAGCTGCAGCCTGTGAAATTGATTGTCTGGTACTCAAGAAACCGCCTGTTATCAGAACACTTTCAGTACATTATCCAGAAAAGAAAAGAACATGATGGTGGTACAACGTTGGCTGAGGAAAATCCCAGAACATATTCACCTACAACAGAATCCTCCAAAGGTTATCTTCCTCTATTTGTTTTTCCTTCTTCTTGAGATTGTAACTAATGAGCTTTCATGTTCCTGTTCTATTTTACATTTTAGAAAAAAATTGTTGGTCAAGTTGTCTTTTTTTTCTTCAGTTTGATATCTTGTTCATCGAGGATCATTCCAGGTGGATTTTATGTCTGACTTGTGTATTGAAGATGTTAAATCTATTTCTCAGTCGACACAAGAATCATTATCCGGTAATCGTCTTCTCTAATGAAATATTGTGACGTGTCTTTTTATACAAGAAATATAAATATTGTTGTGATACATGGTTATTTTTTAGAATATTATGTTTCAATTTTAGTCATATTCTGTTTTGATTTATATCTCATATTTATTAGGCATGCTCCTGTTTAAGTCATAGTCTATTGGAGAACGAATTACTGAAACTAATCCTACTTTATCAAGTCTTTGATTCTTTTTATGTTTCTTTTGAAAGCATTTGATTCCTTTTATGTTTCTTTTGAAAGCATTTGATTCCTTTTATGTTTCTATTAATCCAGCCTAGAACTAACATATTCTTTTATGTTCCCGTTTGTTCTGTTTACGAGAATGACAGAAGATTTTGGGTACCAGCTATTGGTAACTTGGAGGCAAAAACTTCAGGTAATCTTACTCAATATTTTCTTTATAAGAAGGCTTGCTTAAATCACGTGATTATGTGTTTTTGGATGTTGAGTAACTATACAGATGATGAAAAAGGAACATATTCAACTTTCTCACGAGGTTGACTGAGTGGAATAAAGATGGTCCCTGCGGTCGAGGCTCTTGGTGAGGCCTCATAAGGCACTGTTCAGTAATTGTGTCTCAAGAACTTACAGCTGAACAACCTGCTGTATTACTTTGCAGTTGAGGAGTGTGAGGATCTTAAGTTGAAGTATGACAAAGAAGATGTGAAGAGAAGAAAGCTATACAATCAAGTTCAGGAGGCAAAAGGTGTAGTTAACTTCCTTTCTCATATCCTGCGTATGATATGATGATGAGATGTTAAATTCTCACATTTCTCACATTTCTTACATTTGTTTGGTCACTCATCTTTCGTCATTCTACTAAAATGTTTTGTTTCTGTCATCTATTAAGCAAGGCTGAGGCCTTAGCAGGATGTTCAACAGTTGTAGACTTCGGTGCAGCTAAGGAGAGAGAACTTGCAATCTTGAACAAAGAAAACTTTCAAGTTTGACTGTGTTTACACTCCAAAAGATGATCTTTCTGGATTTTTTGGTGAAGTTAATAGTTATTTCTTCTCTGTGGCATATAGTTATGAAACTTTTATTTAGGATGTTTGTTTATTTTTTTGTACAAAGTTGATGTTTTTGCTGATGCTTCACGTGTGGCGATTTCAGTATTAGATGGCTAGAATGTTTGTATATTTGCTTATGGCCAAACGGGAACAAGCAAGACATTTACTTTTACAAATGGAAAGAAGTGAGGAAAACAGGGGAGTAAATTACAGAACTCTTGAAGAATTGTTCAAGATTACCAAAGAGCGAAGTAAAAGCTGCCACATACCATACGGGTGTTTATCAATTTTGTTATACCAAGACTACTCCTTGGGGTCTGCAGTATTGATATTGTTATTTCTTCTTTTTCATCTATCTGTAGGAACTCCATCTGCTGCAAGTTAGTCCCTGGGTAAAGTTCAAAAACAGAAAAATTTTGTTTGCCGAGATCTAGTCTAGCTCTGGATATCCTTGAAATTCTGCCATTTAATGTATCCCCTTTTGAAAGCATGCTCACATTCTGTTGCAGGTGGTGATGTTTGTACTGATAAGGATCCAAGAAAAACTCATAGTTTGTTAGAGGAATTGTTTTAGGTCCTGCAAGAAAGTGATACCACTAAGGTCCAGCAAATGTAATTAATGGTATTGCTAACCTTGTGACTACTTTGTGTTATTTTCCTAGATTTGTTACCTTATTTCATTTTTCATTGTTTGTGTTTACACTCTGCAGATTCATAAAGTAAAACTGGAATGTAAAACTAAGGAAGAGTCTATTCGGAAGCTAGAAGAGGGCCATCAAAATGTGGAAAGTATGGCAAGATGGAGAGGCGAGGCGAGGCGTTGTGATTGCACAGCATTGCTGCTGGCCAGTATGTGATTGTTTAGTTGCCCTGTATTCCTCTGTGTACCAATTGGAGAAAGCTGAAGGTTTTGCAGTACTTAAGAAAGTAAGTTTTTTCCAACTTGCTCGCTGAAGCTTATGCAGCACCAAGAAAGTAAGTTTTTTTCCACCTAGCTTATGTGAAAATGTATTAGTTTCTTGGTGAGGGGAGCAGAAACACAAGAAAAGGCATTTTATGCATTGGTATATAAATTATGTTAGAGAGAACATTGTTTACTCGATATACATGTGCTTCCCTAGGTAATGTAGTTCTGTTTTCCATGATCGTACTCTAATGCTTGACTAGCCTATCTCCTGATATGTTTATCATTTGTGCCAAGCATAACCTCAGTTTAGCTTATCCTGACCTGTATGATTTCTTTACCTTTATTACCTCATAGCACCACTATGACCTTTTTTGTTGTTTCTTGTTATTTATATTTGATTGCAAAATATTGTGTGTGTGATTTGGTGGGGAATGTATATGATTTCGAATAGCTGGTTTCTCTTGTAAATAGAGTTTATGGATTTAGCTTCCTAAAACATGATGAACATGCTGAATTTTATTTCAAATCCTTGAGATTTTTTATATGTTCTTGAATACTTAAATTCCTTGGGTATATATGAATTTTAATACTTGATGGAGGTGAGCATGATTAGAGCTTTCTTTAAAATATACATGATAGTGTCTGTTAACTTGTTGATTGAAAAGTGCATGAATCTTGTTGCAAATAAGGCATTATAGTGAGCTTTTGAGCCTATGAGCAATTTGTTATATTCTGCTTCATTATTTCTTTGTTGAGTGGTATCAAATTTAGTGTGTTTATTCTAGAACTTGCCTATGAATGCATCTTGGAACTACACATTTGGATTGATGCTTTAATGTGATAAGGGCAAATTAGGAATCAAACTCTTGCGTCTTTGATTTTACCTTAATCATTTTACCAACTAGTTAGCCTCTTTGAGCCTATATATACTTTTTTCTTTTGACTTTTAACCACATTACAAGCCAAATTACCCATTCTTTGTTTAAACTTCAGATTTTGAACCTATTGAAGGAATTTATATTTTTCACTCGCATGAGAACTCTTGAGGCGAGGGTCTTTATTAAATGGGGAAAAGAGGCTGAGGCTTTGTTCTGGGGCAATAAGCATGAGTCTGAGTTTATTTGTTGGAAAAAGAATGGGAGAAATAAAAAAGAGAAAAGAAATAAAAATTGAGATTTTGAGAAATCTCTTGTATGTGTTTATGATACATGCGAAAAGAAAAGACTTCTGATAAAAAAAAAAAAAAAAAAATGGAGAAAGAGGCAACACAAAAAAAAAATGCTTGAAGTGTAAGATACAAGCCAAATGAAGAGGCTTTTGAGAAAAAAAAAATGAAAAAAAATGGAGAAAAAGGCAGCAGAAAAAATATTTAGTTGAAGTGTTGTTTAGTTTTCTTTTTAGTTGAATGATGAAAATATTAGAAGATTGATTATTGTGTGGTGATATTTGTATTTTCCTTCAAATTTACCTACTTTATATATATATATATATCCTTACCATACCCTTACCTAAGCCCCATTACAACCATTGTAAAGTCCCTTTGATTATTTCATTTGATTCTTATGTGTTGGTGGAAATTTGATTTATTTGCAAGCCTATGGTAATAGCATGCTTTATTATGATTATGAGAGAAAATATACCCTAAACACTTATTGAGCGAAACCATGTGAGGGTGTTAAGATTTGTTGCACTTGATTTCGATGAATAGATGGGATGCTTGAGTTTTTGCTAAAATTTATCCTAAGAATGCTTATTCTCTTGATTGTTGTTGAGATTCGATTCACCGATACGTACTTACCTTATTTGGATTCTTGGGTATTGAAAGAGACAAAAATGAAGAGAAACGAAAATTATTGTGTTCACAGGATAAGAAAACGGAAATTACTGTCAATTGAATCGGAAAAAGGATATCTTAGTTTTTTTGTTTATAAACTTCATTGAATTTTGATCGATTTCCAAAATGCCACAGTTATTGGAGAAGGGCAGAGAGCTTTCTCATTTCTTGTTGTCCTCTTCTTGTATGTTATTAAACCCACCTTACCTTACCTTGTAATTGCTTCCTTTACTGCTGACTTTGATAAAAACTTAGGATAGTCAGTTTCTGCTCTTTAATATATCTTATCTAATTCCTTAAAAACATTTTTTTTTTTTTTTTTTTTTTTTTTTTATTTTTTTTTTTTTTGTATTTGTAGGTATCTCTTTTTCATGATGTTTGAGATTGGCCTAGCTCCACCTTTTTGTTGATGTTCTATTATTTTCTCCTTGCTTTACTCCAAAACCTAGCCTGAATTGTGGGGAAAGGATATTTTCTTACTTGGTAAAGTAAAGTTTGTGTGTACATTTTTTAGAAGTTAATCTATGTCCATTGTCTACCTAAAAGTCAATTTTTTATTTGCCTCTTATTGGTTGGATATCTAATCTTTTTTTGTTTAGTTGTAAGACTTTTGAAGCTGGAATAGCTGGGAAACCTGGTTCTGAAGGTCATGGAGAGTAAGATAGAAAATTAGGTTTTGTCTGAAGGATGGAATTTTGTATCTAACATTTTATCTGTTTAACTTTAATTTTGCTATGAGCTGACTATCAAGTTATGCAATCTTTAAACTTTTCTAGATGAATTCAGGCGCAACTAATGGTTGCATGCTTACAATGTTATCATATTACCTTACAGCTTTTCCAAGAAATACCCAGAGGAAAAGTTACGGGATTAAAAAGGAAATGGAAGTAATCACTTAGAAAAACTCTAAACAAGCTGAATATATGTGGATGTATAGTATGTTGTCAACAATAAAAGATAGTATTATCATATGCCTCACTACTATTGTTATTCTATTATTACATAGTTGGGGTGATGTAGGATGACATTAGACAGTCATTATTATTTGAGTAATCACTAGATTAGAATTTAGTTATCAAGTATTATTCTGATTTTATTTCCTATATGCTTTAGGTTTCTAGAAGACTTGCAGTTTCTAACTTAATCCATTGACTTACATATTCCTAATTAATATTGAAGGTTTTTGAGGATGTTAGACATATTGTATTATAATATTTCTAGTTTTAAAAATTCCCTAATTCTTATTTCATGTCTTAAATCAACAAGATTTTTGGCATGCTGGGAGTTTAATATATTTTTTAGTTTTGTATGTCTATCTAATCACTTTGTGCAGCCAACATGCTTAAATGACATATCTAATTTACTTTACTCTCAAGAATGTCCTAATATCAAGATTTGATGGCCTTAGAAAGATTTGAAGTTCTATTTCATCTTTGGAGCATTGCAATGCCCATGTTTCTGGTGCTTCCTTTTGGATGCATGGTGTTTTATGAGAGTTAAAAGCTATTTAGCTTATAGAGCTCACATTGTATGAACTTCATTCAGGTTTTATGTCTTGCTCCCAATATTAGTTTTATCTACTGAACAAGAAACCTGCTGGATATATTTTGTTCGGCCCCATAATGCACTGCTTTTCTTTTCCCATTACCAACCTCTCTCTTATCTATCTCTACTGTTTTGCTTATCTTCTTTGGAAGTTGTAATTTTGATTTCTCAGTTGTACTTTGCAGATCTTCTACTTTTACTTTCCTGAATTTTAATTTGCTCTACATTGTGCTTGCTATACTGCTTAGTATCTCTCTAGTTCATAACATTTTACATGTATATTGCTGGTGTTGCATAAGTTACTACTTGCAGATATTCATTTTGATTTCTTGAATTTTTTTCTTAACGGTTGATATTAATTCAAGAACAACTCTCAAAAAAAATAATTATTGACATTGACAAAAAAGGCTGGTTAGCCCATGGATCTTATTTTTCCAGAAGATTATTATTGTATTGTTTCTTTGCTGCTCTTTCTTCTACTCTCCCCATTAATTAAACATATCCTTTCCTCGTGGTGTAATTTTTTTATTCTTTTTTGGATATTATAAAATTTATTTTATTGTTTTATGCTTAATGCATAAAAAAAAGAGCTTGAATTTGTTATTACTAAAACTATAAGCTGTTTTGGCTATTGGTGTTGGACTATATTCTCCTCACAATACCAAACTATCCATGTGTGCTATTTTCTATTAGGTTAAGCTAACCAAATAACAAAATTTTTTTTAATTTTTTTTTTTCCCCTTGAAGAAATAGAATTCATGTTTCTACACTTCTATTCAGTTCTATTGGCTAAATGGAATAATTGATCTTTTTTCTTCTCAGTGTGAAAGCATGTTACAAGTAGCACTTCAATGACCAAAAGTAAGACAATAATAAAAATGGAGAAAGATAAGATCTACTTGATGAAGAAGATGGAAAATTTGTTGCTGATCCTGATGTTGGGGAATTCTGGAGCTTATTTGGTGG